>VZRQ01007964.1:26291-57847 GCA_013397975.1 Machaerirhynchus nigripectus | reverse complement strand
GGGGAGTTGTGAGTTGCCCGCGGCCCCCCGCTCCTCTCTGCTCCCCCTTCCCCCGCCTTGCCGGGTACTCCCCCACCTTCGGGCATCGCCGGCCCCCGCTGCGCTGGGCGAGCTTCGGCGGCTGGAGACGCTCCCTGGCGCGCCCCGCTGCCCAGTACCCTCTTTGCCGCCAGTGCCCTCCATCCTGCTCCCGCTGATCGGGCCCTTTTACACCCGGTGCCCGCTCCAGCATTTATCTACGTGGTGCCGCTCGTTGCAGCTGGTGCCCCCCTGCTCAGACGGAAGGGTCTGTTTATCCCCCCCGCACCCACTGCACCCCACCCCATACCCGCTGCACCGAGCCCTTTGAAAGCCAGTCTCCCTCCCCTGCACCCAGTGCACCCCACCGTACCCAGTGCATGGTGCCTCTCCTCCACCCCAGCCTGGTGACCCAACTTTCCCCCAGCCCAGCATAGTGGGGCGATGGCCCCCACCTGCTTTCACACATGGATGGTGATTTCTCAGGCGCTGGAAAAGGGCTGGCCTGTCTCGAAGGCTCCCTCTCTGCCTGCCATGGAGCCACACGAACTCCAGCAGTATACAGGGTAAAACGGCACGTTTGGAGTCAGAGCGATCCCCGAAAATTGAGACATGCTCGCAGACGTGCCGGCAGCAGGTGGAGGGTTGGCTTCATTGTGCGGGTCTGCACGGCACGGGCATCCTTGTGGTCCTACTTCTCCCCTCACCGGTGCCTGCTTAGTCTGCAGGGATATAACAGGTTTTAGCAGGCATGGAGAGCTTAGGTCATGTCTCTGCCAGGTCACCGTGCCAGCAGGTGCCACAGCTTCACCCCTCCGAGAGGGAAGAAATTAGGTGTTTCTCCTGGAGGAGAAGTTTCTTGTAGCTTATACCAGTTGTAGCTCAGAGAAGCCCCACGATTGTATCAAACCTGGGTGTCAGAAAGTCAGCTGTGGCTGGGTGTGGGTGAGCAGTCCTGGGGCTGGACCCGCCAGTTTGGAGAAATTCCCTGAAATTCAGCGAATTTCAGAATGCTGCCAGTGCACTGCTGTGAAGGCAGGAGGGAGGAAGGGCTTGCAGCACGGCAGGGTTATCTAATGAGCAGGGCTTGCTCAGAGCAGTGCGCCAGGATACTGCCTCCGTCGCCCAGGCTCCGGCTCCAAACGTGTGCTTCGGCTCACTGGCTCCAGCTTAGACACCTGCCAGGGAGGACAAAGCCTATCGTTCCCCATCTGTTCCTAGGAGAATAGAAAATGCAGTGAATGTAAAGTATACCTGCATCATTACAGTGCATTCACTTTTCTCTGTAACCAAATGTAAAAGCTGAAATTAATATTTCATGCAAACAGCACAAAAATTGATGTATTCTGCCCCAATCAATTTAACTCAAACTTTGTCTCTGACCTGGTTTTACCCTCGCTACCAAATATGCTGCACTCAGCTTTTACAGGGTAAGTGTTAATACTTGAGGGGCTTATTAGTTACTGATGTCAACTTTCAGGCGATAGGGTACTTTTTTAGTCCTGGACTAGATTTGAGCACTCTCTCC
Source organism: Machaerirhynchus nigripectus (assembly GCA_013397975.1). Lineage (NCBI taxonomy): Eukaryota > Metazoa > Chordata > Aves > Passeriformes > Dicruridae > Machaerirhynchus > Machaerirhynchus nigripectus. The sequence continues at coordinate 56,301 of VZRQ01007964.1, read as the reverse complement.
AAACCCTGCTGAAGAGCTGGGGCTGTTGGGCAACGCAGAAGGTGCTGGGGATGATGGTAATAGAGCAGAAATGAACTGCAGGAGAAGGGGATTGCATTAAACCAAGACTGATTTAGGCCGGGAATCCGACATTTAGGATGTACGATGGGTGTCAGGGTGCTGTCTCCCTCCTGTGGGTGTGCTTGCTGGGGCAAAGAATCTTTCCAGCTTGAGACAGCACTGGTGGGTTTCCAAAGGGGTTGAATGTAAATCAGGTTTATGCTTATGCCCTCTAATGAGCAGCAGGGAGCACAAGAAGCCAGATATTTTCAGAGGTTTAGTTAGAAAACTACCACTGTCTAGGAAGTGAGAGCCTCAAGAATTATTTGACATCCACTTTACAAAGCAACTATGAAATAAAAGATCTGTGAGGCATTTCAATCAAATATTTGAAAACTAGGAAGCATGAAACCATGGCAATAGAAAGCTCTGCTAACCTTGGAAAATTATATCCAGCAATTCTCTGCAGTAAACAGAGCACAATGTCAACAGAACTTTTATATCGCAAATGCTCCCCCCTCTGCAACCTAGAGGTTTTCAGTGCTGAGCTGGACTGTGCCTCTGAGCTCTGTCCTCTGCTCCACTCCTGCCTGAAGTTTGTTTTAAATGAAACAGTGGTGCTGGGCCAAATTAAAGTTCAGCAAAATGGAAGAGGACTATAATTCAAAGGCAGTTCTTGTTAGCGTGCTGCCCAAAGCAATATAACATGGAATGATTCTCCAGATTTCATTACTAGTGGAATGTCCTGCCCAGTTTACAAATCTAACTTGATTATTAATGTTTTTATTGTTCACCATTGCCACAGCGCTGTCTGGCTAGCTAGATCTAGCGCCGGGCATCGTCCGCCCGGGAGGGGGAAGAAGGCTGGCTTGCAGGGGCGCGCGGGGCTGGAGCACTCGAGGAACAGACAAGACGCCGGGACTCTTGACGATAAACACGGACTTTACTGCATCTTAAGTCACGCGGAAAGAGCCCCCTCAAAGCCGTTACTGCCCTTGTTATCCCCTTTCAGGATGGGGAGGGGACAATAGACAGGCAATAATGCAGGGACACAGCATTTGAACTTGGCGGGCAAAGGGTACAGAGCCGATAGGGGGACCGCGAGGGACGGGCCAAATACCGTGGGCCAACGAGGGGTCGAGGGACACAGAGCCTCTGGGGGAGAAACCAAACACAGAGGGGGAAGGGGGGAAATGGCAGTGATTAATATCCACAATGCACTGCAACACACCATTAGCTGCCCTGACAAAGAACATAAAAGAGAAGATGGAACAGAGCTTGACTTGAGTGATTCCATTGAATTTTCGTACACCGCTTTTGAGATTTGTGACTTTGCATTTTGCACTGCTGTCTTAACAGTAAACCCCCAACCCCTCCTCACCACAGCATTCACAAATTGCATCTTTTTATAGCTGTTGAGTTCGGATGTTTCAGGGGTGCAGGCAGCAACGACTTCTTATACATTAGCAGTAACTGGGTAATTAGAGCTCCCACTTCACTGGGCTTTAAAACAGGTCTGGGGGTCAGTCTACCTTCAAGTTGTGCTTTTCAGAGTAGCTGATGTGTGTAGTCTGAACACTGAAGGTGTTGACCTGGAGACTGGCTGGTTTGTAAGGGAGCTGGCTGTTCCTGCAGGCAGCTCCTGCCCACTGGTCTGCATTGCTGCTGTTGTGGGGACACGGCGATGCAGGGCAAAACCTGTGGCTTGGGGATGGACTGATGTCTGAGGCTGGGCAAGCTTGGTCCCAAGGGATGTGCTTTGCCCTAGGGAGTTGCTTTGCCTGGCTCTGAGGTTGTCAGACAGGAGTTGACTGTGGGGTGGTGGTGGTGGCATCACTGAGATCATCCTGTGTGGACATGGGCTCTGGCATCAGCAGCTGATATGCCAGGGGTGCCAGGAAAGTTTTAGTTTGGTTACAAGAGCATGGGTGAAAAAAAGAAATACTGTGAGCGGCTTTTTCCTGACTTTGTGGCCAGGGGTGAGAGGGAAGGTCTATGTATGCCCCCAAGGCATTTCTCCAGCTGGGGATTGCTGGGCATTCCTAGGGGCTTGCGTATGATGATGCCTCTCTCAGCCTCCTGCTCACAAAGCCCTGCCTGTGTTGCTCCCGGAGAAGTTGCTCCCAGGCTTTGGAGGCATTTGCATTCATCTGTGGAGACCAGGGACCCTCGTCCCCCTCTGCCATTATCCAAGTGGCTCTTTGTTTAGGGCAGGGCCCTCGCCTTTGTGGCAGCTTCTCATTTGAATGACAAGGATGCATTTGTGGGCAGATCGAGGTGGCACGGAGCCTTTCGAGGCTGTGCCCCTCCCCTCCTGGCTGGCTGTGGTGGGCCAGGGGAGAGACAGAGGTTCCTCTGTGTCCCCACATCAGGGAGCGGAGGGACAGGAGGAGCAGCAGTTTCCTATGAGTGTGTGCCCTGCATCTCCCAAGTGCCAAATTTCAGAGTAGAAGCCAGCCCATGACTCATCCTTGCTGTTTCTGGGGTGCTTTCCCAGCCCTGAGTAGGGTAGGACCATCCTGCTGCTGTTGCTGCCAGGTGCCCACATGCCATATCCTGGTCCAGCAGCCCTCCTGCTCCCACCTGTCCAGAGTCCGACAAGAACTCCCCTGAACTTCTGCATTTAAGTACCCAGTGGGGCATGCCCCTGAGACATGGCTTAGCTCCTGGTTCAAGGCTTGGGGTAATCAGCCGCTTAAAGTAAAATCCTTGTATGAATGTAGGCTGTTCCCTGTATCAGGAGAAAGTACCATACTTCTGTTTCTGCTAAAGGGGAAATTAAAAATTGATAATACCAGTTGGAGCTTTATTCATCCTTCTAAAACGGTGAGTCTTTAAAGGACAGAATGCTTAATAGATTGCCTAAACAGCCTTGAGGAGAGGAGCTTTCCTTGGCCCCTCTGCCATTAAAGCACTTCATGCCTTCCCATATGGAGCAGTGCCCATCCCAGGTCCATGAATTTCTTTCAAGAAAGGTAAGATATCATAATAAAAAAATAATAAAATAAAGTTGGTTACATTTTAAAGTACCTCTTGAAGCCAAAGTACAATGCAAACTAAATTCACAAAAGGCTGTCTGAAAGCTTTCAAACAGCCAGGCTGCTGTGAAAGCATTTAATCTGGTATTAAAGCCCTGGCTGGTGTGAACTGCTCCTTCCCTTTCAGATTTGAGACCTCCATGTACAGCAATGCAATTTCCTCCTGGGGCCCCAGCCGTGGGAATTACCCAAGGTAGTCAGGCCAAATTACCCGCTTTAATGAAACTCTGCCGTCAGGAAGTGTATAGAGCCAGTGGGTGAAATCCTGCCATCACCAGGGACTTCCCCACGGTTGGTGCTAGGGATGGACCAGTGAGCTCCCACACTGGCCTCACTCTTCCTCCTTGGGGGTAGAAGTTCCTGGCTAGCAGCCCCCCCCCCCTTCCCTGGGGGCAGCATGCAGTGGGGCTGTACCTCCATCCCCTCCTTTTGCCCCTAAACTCTCCTGGACAAAGGGAGATTACTTCCTGCGTGCCTCAGCCTGGATATTTCATTATTCTTCCTCATTAAATTAAATGTGCAAAGAGGCAATGCAAATGCAATGCATTCCCATCCGTGCCTGGCATCGGACATGGCTCTCCTGGTTTGGTGTTGGGTGTGACTCACCAGTGGGACCGTGTGTGTTGGCTCTCTGGAGGACAAGGGGTGACATGGGTGTGACATGGGTGATGTCACCATGAAACTGAAGGGCTTGGCTGTCTGTGATGCCCTGTTTGTCCTGGCAGGTTCATTAGTGCCAGTGGCCACTCACTGACTCATCATCAGGGCCCTGCACTAATTTCTCATTATTTGTTCTGGTAAAAATGCTGCAGGAGTGGGGCTCTGTGGCTCCGGGAAAGGTTGTGCTGTGGCAGAGGGAACCGTTATTTCTGGATGCTGTGGTAGCAGCTGTGTGGGTCTCGTGCCCTGGCTGGCCCTGTGGAGGTGACAACGTGAAAGGGAAAAGCCGTCACATCTCAATTGATAATGAACATGGGGCCAGCACACTGTCACATTTTAAAGTGTCTTGCTCAGACTAGAGCACCACTTGAAAGCTTAGGATTTGCTTTCAAAATAACCTGAGATCTGACAGGAACAGTTCTCAAAATTCTTTCTTTAATCAAAATCACTTTAAATGGGTAGATTTGGGAGTTTCAGAATCTCTTGCTGCTGCACACGTGCCAGCTGCATCTTCTTTGTCCCAGATTTTTATGAGGATTGTCTCTGTTTTCTGGGTCAGAGAATTAAGAGATTTGATGTTATATTAAAAAAAAACCCACACCAAACCACATATGCAAAGTTAAATCCAGTGCAAAACAAAGCAGACGTGCGGGGGCGAGGGGAAAGAGCTGCTGAAGGACCAGAGAGTTTTAGATCAGAATGAGAAACTGCTTTTGACACTGGGTTTGTTCCGAGGGAAGACCTGACATGGAGTAAATGCCGACATTCACCGAGGAGTGTGGTCTTCAGATGGGATTCCGGCTTTTTCATCAGCCATGATGATTTAATAGAAAAGAACCCGATTAAATCTGAGGAACTTCCTGCATCAGAATACACCATGTGCACACAAAATTGTTCTTCCAAGAAATCTGAAGATGACCTACAGCTCCTGGTGACAACAGTCCAAATACAGTGACTTGAGAAGTGGCAGTATATTCAGGATTTTTTTGGTATTATTTTTACAAGAGGAGAGTTTCTGCCTGTTTCTGGTGGTCAGTGGTCAGGCAGTTTTTCACACTGGCTCACATATTATTTCATCCTGACAATATTGATCTTTTGAGTGAACAAAAGCAATTTTACCTGTGTCACAGGGCCCTTGCTCAAAGGTGATGTACATGTTTAGATTATATTGTCTTGTCATTTTACGAACCCCAACTGGCATCTCTGTGGTTCAGCTCCCAGCTGCCGAAGATCATGCAACAGTACCGGTGCTGCTGTTACATCCTGGGTTTGCTCTGAAATCCACGTGTGTTCTACACAGCCCACTACACGCATCCTTCTTTAAGGATACAGGACAAAAGTCTTTCTCATCCAAAACAGAAATGGGAGATAAGAGATAAGGACTGCTTTACCCACAGGTTTGTCTTCATTTGTGGAGGTTGCCTGTCATGCACCATTTAACCCCCATGGGTGGGGGCATTTAAACCCCATGCAGCTTCTCCAGCTCACAAGCAAAACCACCTGGCTCTGGATTTTATCACTTTGCACCAAATGCCTCTGGCTGGAGACGGCAGACTACCAAGAGATCAAAAGGAAACTTCAGGGGCTTCAGTTTGCAGACTTAGGGGATTTCACTGTCCAAGGGCTGAGGAAGCAGATCTGAGAATGGTGTTGGGACCAAGGCAGCAGCTGAACCCTGGAGGGGACCCAAATGGGATAAAAAGATGAAAAGGACCAGTGTATGAGAAAAGGGATCTCTTTTGAGAGGAAAACCTGGAGACACTCTTCTGAGGAAGCATCCACTTGATTGGCCACTGTAGACTTTCTAAAATACTGCAAGTTCTAGGCTACAGTGCTTGTTCTTGACTGTCTGCATATCAGTCAACCCTTCATGAAGATTTGCCTTACTCAGTGAGATGCTGTCATGCAGAAATGCTACTGCTGATACTGTGGCTGAAGTACATCTCAGGCGACAGATTATCCTGTTTCCCTCAAAATGGAAGCCACAACTTCGTTGAGCTGCTGGGTGGCTCTTCTAGGCTCCTCCACAGCTGTAATTACCAAAAACTTGGATGACTTGCTGGGATGAAAGTTGTAAGACAAGAGAATGCTCCTTAAGTCTTTGTGTAGCTCCTGGGAAGTTTAGTTACAGGATCGTAACAATAGCACAAGGAGCAAACTGATACCTTGACTGCTAGAGACAATCCCACCATGACTCCAGATCTAATTACCTGCAGCACAGGGGTTGATCAATTCAGTCTTTGGGAAAGGGTGTCATGTCTCATTTATCACTGAGCAAGAAAAAAAAAAGCAGTCTCATGTTTTTCATGAGTCCACCACAGGCTATGTCTCCTCTGGAGATAATACATCCATTCCACATTAATCATGTCCTGGCTGGTGCTTGGTCAAGGCTGTGTCTTTGACAAGGCTTGTGGTGGGGAGCATGGGAGCTCCCACCAGCCCTTTGGCTTGTTCCCACCTTGTTGCTTGTGTTTACTTTGTCATTTCTGTTCCTCCGTCATGCTCACAGTGTCCCTCTGGCACATCTGCCACAGCAGGACAATCAGTCTTGATTCTGCTCGAGAAGCATTTTTCTCCTTTGATAATTTCTCTGCATTAAATTTGCTTTTATTTTTCTTGTTTGTTCTCCATTTTGATGCTGCTTGGCCAATTTCCCACTGCTCTGTACTGAGCCATGCTGTCTCTACCTTTGCATCCTTCACGTCAGAGAAGCATTTTTGTTCAAAAGTGAGAGGAAATTGGATTCACAAAAGGGAAATTCCTCACTGACGTGCCTGTGAAATGGCAACGTTTTATATAAAGGCACAGGTAAAGAGAGGTAGGTGGTTTGGTACTTGTGCCACGTTTTTTTTTATGCTGCAGCAATGTATCCTCCAGGTCTGATCAATGAGACTCCGAAATGAAGAATCTTGCCCGGCCTCAGCTGGCACTGAAGTATACAGAAATCCAGTCCTTCCTCATGGGCAGGATGCATGTCATATTTCATGGCAGAATGACAGGCCTGTCAGACAGTCTGTTGCTGTTTTGGCATTTCTGATACACCTCGTGCTTTGGTACACACTCGGTATCCAGAAAGATCAAGATAATCTAGAAGAAATCAACTGTCATGTTCCAGGGTCCTGTATGGGCAGTGAACAGGGCAACACTGATTTGAGCAGTCTTCTACATGCTCACCTGGATTAAAAACTCACCCAAGATACTGAAATTTTCTTTCTCTGCCTAAACTCCACAGCATCAAATGCCTGATCTGCCAGGTTCCGTGGCATGAGGTGTAGTTCTCGACCAAGCAGCTTCATCACTCCCTGAAAGGTGACCTGAGCTCTGAGCACCAGGTCTCAGAGTCAAAAGCTTCCTTTGTGAAGGGTGTCCAGTCCAGACTGGAGTTGGGTGGCTTTTGTGTGTTTCTGATTCACATTTCTATTACTGGGGAAGGGAACAGGGGGTTACTTTCACTGGTTTATCTCTTCCCAGCAAAGTCTTTCTGTGCATCAGGGTTTGCCAGGAGCCCAGCACACCTTTCAGACAAAGCTGTTTCCCCAGAGGAACAGCTCCCAAGGGTTCATGCTCCCTGCCTGGTCAGTGCACGGGGATGTGGAGGTTGGAGAAAACAGGTGCCAGTGGACGCCCCTCTGCACCCCGCGAGGAACGCCCGTTCCACTCTCTGCAGCCCCTCGGTATTGGCAGAGCTATTCCAGAAAATCGCTCTTTTGAGTAAAAGGAGTTTATTTCTGCAATAGCTAACGTCGTGGTGATTCACAGCTCCAGAGCCGAGATCTCCTGGGAGGTGTGCATCAGCCGCTTTCCTTCTGCAGACAAAACCCTGGGCGAGACCCCGGTGCCGGCTCCCGCCGCTCCCGCCGCCGCGGGGACCGGACCGGGCGGCGCCGCTCGGGGGACATCGGAGCCTCTCGTCGGTGTCGTGCCGGTGCCCTCTTGTGGAAACTGGGAAAATATCCGAGAAAATATGCTGGTGATGGGCTGGGAGCAGTGGTTAGAAATCCACCCGTGGGAACAGGGAGAAGTACTGGGTGCTCCCCTGGGGCTGCACCGTGCCCCCTCCAGCTGCAGCCCGAGACCCTTTGTCACTGCTGTCAATAGTATTGTCACTGTGGGAGGTGCTATTAACTGAGCCTGGAGGCAGGGGCTCCCAGGTCTCAAATCCTGCACTTTGTGCACACCTTTTGTGGCTGAATCCCTGTATGTCAACAGCTGTCTGTGCTTTAACTGGTTAAAGTTCCCCGGTTGCCTCTGCACCTCCTTGCTCTTGTTCTGCAGTAATTCCCATTTCCCTCACAACAAACACCTTTATGACCAGCAGCACAAACTTTATTCTTGAACTAGCACTGAGCCTGCCAGGTGTCCCCTGCAGCTGCAGGGCAGGCACAGACTCACTGTTTCCTAACTGCAGCAGCTCTGCTGCTTTCTTTGGGAAGGCATCATGCTGCTTTGGTCATCTTCTGAAAATGTCAATGGGTGAATGTGCCCAGGGGACCGCGGGGCCAACGGCCTGGCTCTCGCCTTCACAGACCCCAGCCCTGAGTCACACACTCGGCAGCTCTGGCCGCAAAGGCTGGTGATGAACGGCTGCTCTGGAGCAAATCTGCAGGTGCCAAGTGGCTTCTGACCCTTCCACCCACCTTGCTCCCAGGCCTCTTTGTAAGACCTGGCAGAAATGGTACTGTGCTGAGTAGGAGATGCCAGCCCAGCACCGTCAGTCTGTTTTACATCCTCTGTTCTGGTTTTCCAGCCCTGTGGGGCTCTGGTGAGCCGTGTGCCTGTCTCCCATCACTGCTGCAGGAACAGCCCCGGCAGTAGATCTGGCTCTGCTGCCCAGGAGCCCCATTCCCTGAGTTCAAGTTCTCCCTGTCTTCTCCATCTTTCCCTTCTATTTCATTTATTAATATCCTTAAAAAGCTTCCTCTTTTAAATGTCTAATGGATTTTAACTTAAAACCAACTTGTCTCCTGCATTTTCCAGACTTGGCAGCTCCTCTCCCTTCCATGCTTTCCTGGAAACCAGTGTCTACGAAAGTCCAACTGTGTCGGGTATGTTACCAGTGCCAGCCCAGGAAGGGGCTGTGCATCATCAGAGGTGAAAGGGAGCCAGAGTTCTGGGAACTTTGTGTGGAATTCATCCAGAGTCCTTGCAGTGACTCACTATCCCTTCTGCATCCTGTCTGTCTGTATGATCACAGATACTCATTTTTATTTGTACGTTTAGAGGAATCAGTTCTTTGGGCAAGGACATCTGCTTTTTTTTGTGGCTCTGCAATCATCTCTCAGCCTGTAGGTTATCTAGACCAATACCTTGTCTGAACCCTGACAGTCCTGAATTAATTTCCTTTTGTGGAGGAACAATATTGTATTTCTGATGTTGCACTGAGGGAATTCAGTGTTGGGAGCCAGACTTGTTCAGAGCCAGGCTTGAACAGGGACAAGGACCTGAGCTCACATGCTCAGAGAGGCTTGGATCTTATTCAAAGCCAGGAGATACAACTGCAGAACTTTAATTAACATTGCAAACCCCTTCAAAGCAGAGTTTCTGGCAAAATTGTCAGCTCTGCTGTGCAGCAGGTAGGATACTTGAATGGCCTCCACAGGGATCTGTCACCAAATAACAAATGTTTCTTTACCTGGAGGGTTGCAAGAACAGCAGAGAAAATCGATATGGCATGCTCCCTTTCCCCAGGGTAGCCTTGAACCCTAAAGAGCAAACTAATTGGCAGCCAGGTCCCCAGCACATCACCTTGGGATGCTCCAAAGAACTGGAAGTTGCTGGCTAGCAATGTGTTGGATTGGACAACCTGGGGAAAGGTGCAGGGTCTCACTGTCATCTGTGGGTGATGAAGCTGGGCTGGTGGGGAGCCCTGAGTATGGGCTGGTGCAGAGGAGGACATCTCAGTTTGCAAATTGGCCATAGACTGTCTATAGCAAAAAAAAAAAAAAAAAAAGCGACTCCTGCAGCTATGACTGAGCCTGGAGAAATCATAGTAAGTAAGGCAGTGGCAGCTGGAGTAAAATATGACCCAGCTGGTTACCCTGTGAGGATGAGAGGGCAGGTGGAATCACTCTGTTGAGAAAATCTAAATACCTCGATTTTTCAAGGGCCTCAGGTCTCCATCCACATTCTTCTGGAGAAGAAACCCCTCCTGGGCACTCCACAATGGAGTGCCTCCATTCCTGGGGCACTCTATTGTGGGAGCAACAGTGCTTTCTGCTGTCATTGTATTATCACTGTCCAGTTAGGACATGCTCAAACCATCCAAAAAGGAGGTGACCAGAACCGGCCCATCTTTGGCAACTGTGCAGAAACAGCTGCTCAGCTGAGGAACCACTGCAGGTTCTCAGCTTGCTTTATTTTCATCGGGCACAAGGGCCTATTGGCCAGCGAAAAGGGTGATTCTGCTCCTAATTAAGAAGCATACGGGAAATTAGCTGTTTCCATAGCATCAAAACAGCAGAGGGAAGCTGGTGGACTCCAGTCTCCCCAAGCCTGACTTGCTGGCAATGCAGCAGGGCAGGCAGTAACCTCAGCACAAGCAGCAACTGAGGCAACTGCAAACAAATACTTTAAGGGCTCTCCTGACATAAATAAACATGGAAAATAAATTATATCCCTGGCATTCTGCCCTCAACTGATGGGAAACAAGCTGCATTAACGAAGTAGTTCAATAACCTGGAAGAGCTTCGAAGAAACCTGCTCACCAGCCCCAGTAGAAGGGGGAGCGCTGCCTGCAAGCGTGCAAAGGAGGGTATGAAATGTGATAGAGCATTAATCCATACAGTACAAAAGTACTTACAAATTGAATTATGAGTGATGATGATTTTCCTGTGAGAAAAAGCAGAAAGGAGAGGTGGTATCTGCAGCTGGTGGTGGATGTGAAACGGTGAGGGCAAGGGTGCCAGGTTTGCATCCTGAACTTTGGAGCTGTGACCTGGGGAAGTCACCTGTGCTTTCACTTTGTCACATGAGCAGTGATTGTTTTGTGTAGGGGAATATGCCATGAATTAAGATATAAAGTCTCCTGAGAGACTTTGTGATGTAAATGCCATTCCCAGAGGTGGAGCAGTAGGTGCCTGGGCAGAGGGGCTGCAGGGGAGGCTGCTCCTGCCATCACGGGCAGCTGTCCTGGCTCTTTGTGGCACAGAAAAAAAAGAGTGCTGTGACCCTGGCTGGGTTTGTGGTGAGGCTTTGTGGGAACCTGCCTTGCTCTGCTGTGGATTCAAGAGCAAGAAAGCCTGGCTGAGAATTGCCTGTTACGATCAGGCAACACATAGATATGTTTTATATACTGACTTGTAGTATGCAGCCCCATTCTAGAGGAAATGTTGTTTGGGAGGAGGCTGCCATGGGAAAGCAGCACTCCACCAAGGCAGCGGAGGCAGCGCCCTGGGGCTCTGCTCGCTCGTGCATGTGTTCTGTAGCCCTTTCCACTCCTTTTAAAGCCCCTTTGGTAGGAGGGGTTCCTTCAGGGAGGTGAGCCTGCAGAAGTGGGTTTGGTGACTCAACCAAGAAGTGCCAGTGTGGTGCCTTAATGGCAGAAGAAGGCTTAGGACCCGCTGAAAGAAATCGTGTCTTGACTTCTTCCCAATTCTGTATTCCTTTGCTGCGGACAGCAGCACAGAGCAGAGGCCTCTCTGCTGAGGAGCTGGGGGTGGCTTTTCTGGAATCAACTGTTGCTCATTTTCACTGCCTCATGTCACAGACTCTCAGCACTGTGTGTTTAGAGCTTCCAGGGGCATGTTGCTACCCGCTGTGCTGGAGCTGTTATCCCGGGCCTTGGAGGGCTGCTGGTCTCATGGCAGCACTGGAAAATAATTGGTACCCTGGTTGAGATGTGGTGGGATGTTATTTGCAGTGTATTAAATTGCACTGAGTGAATGTGTATTTAAGTATTTGTGTAAACCCATGCACATGCATCCACTGTTCATGGAGTTTAAGAAAGTCGTTTACCTGCTCAGGTCTTTGGCTTCCCACCCATTGTGACAGGCTTGCAGTAGCCTTCCACCTTTAGCACAATCTTATGATTTTATAGAGGAATGAGCACTGAGGGTTACTTCTGGAGCCAGGTGGTTTTTCCTGGCATGGCTCAATTTGCTGTGTGCATCAGCAAGGCAGGGGCAGAGACAGGGGTGCCTGGACCAGTGGCTAAGCCTGTGTTGGGAAAAGGTCGCTGTTGCCACCCAGAACAGGGAGCTGACTTCAACCCCAGTACAAGGAGCTCTGTGTGATCTGCATGAAGCAGCTGTCACCAGGCAGGTGACATTCCTGATAGCTGAGTGGAGAAACAGCTAATGACTTCTTCCATTTGAGAAATATTTCCTGACACTGCTGGGGAAGTCATCGTGCTTCCCCCAGAACCATTTGTCTTCTTATTCCCAGCCTGTTTGCATTCCAGCCACATCCAGCCTTCCCTGGCTTTGCACAGCCACTGGCACCGGGCAGATGCTGCCTGTCTCAGGAGCAAGGGAAAGCTCAATCCCCTCTGTGCATGCTGTATTTGTCACTGTTGAAAATTCCCTCTGAGTACAGACACCTGAGAGAAGGTGTCCGTAGGACAGAGGTTGCTGTTTGTGCCCTCAAAAACAATGCATCCAGATCCAGTGAGCAGCTCCCTTAATAACACCAGCACAACATGGCCTTCCTCTGCTAATGTCCCATGACCCAACCCAGTGATCCACACTGGTAGGAGCATTCAGTGTCTGATGCCCTATTTTTAGCAAAAGATGGAAGCCACAACCAGATCCAGGTGGTTTTGCCTGGGAATGGATAAGTTTTCATCATTCTCTGTTAAAGCAGTGATTTCAAGCATTAAAAAAAAAGAAAAATGAGGCAACAAACAGTCTCCAAATGACTGAATAGCAACACCGCACGAACAAGATCAAGTAAGTCAGAGGAGTCCGTAATTCTGATGTTGAAGGAAATGCCTTTTCCTGGGTTTATTCCTCCCGTAAAGGGTAAAGTTGTTTCCGAACAGCACAGGGGTTGCTTTCCTGGAGAGTGGAACCTGTGGTGTCAGTACCTGTGCAAAAGGCAGCAGGGAAAGACAGAAGGTAGCCAAAGCATCTGGGAAGAAAGGGTTGGATCCAGCCCCACTGCAAAAGAGGCAGAAGTGACTGGGTCCAGAACCTGAAGACATCACTCTCAATTTCCTTGGGCTTCACCACTGAAAGACCAAAGCGTGGCAATGACAGAAGGGCAAGTTGAGGTGGAACTCACAAGACAGAGAAGCTCTGATAGGGAGAGCATCACTGCTTGGGAAACCATTGTGTGTTGGAAACTATTCGCTTTATTTTTTTTTTTTTGTCTCCTCCCTGTGCCTTGATATGGTTGGGCATTTTCCAAATCATTCCCATGCAAGTGGAGAGCTTGGGGGGCTGTATTTCACATTTCATAATTTGTGTGACTTGATTAATTCAGCCTTATGTTCAAAATTCATGAAATTGGCTGATTTTGCTGAGGTTTATATCGATTATATCCATCTCCTACCATCAGTTTTGCAAATAATCACCTGTTGGCTTCTTAAAGTGTTCAAGATAGAGAATAGGCTGTGCACTGCCAAGGATAAGTCATATTCAAAAGAGATAATATGTCTTCTGTGTGAGCTCAAATGAGGAAATGGATATTTGTGAAGCTCTTTAAAGCATGGTTATGTCAAGAGCAAGAAGATCACATTTGTTTTTCATTTGTATGCAAGGTGAAGAAAGGACATTTTTTTTCTCCTCTGAACTCTTACAATCTTCCACCATAGAAATTGGTGATAATTGCTGCAGAATGACCCAACTGGGTCAAGGTGTAATTTTGAATCTTGACTATCTTTCACTCTGTGAGCAATTTGAATTATTTGACTTTAGCACCTTGGCAACCCATCACTGGAACAAATAGAAATCTGGCGAGCAGATGCCACTGCAGAGCAGCATCGATCCGGGCTGTGTGTGGCCCTGGGAAAGGCCAGCTGCTGCCTTCCCCCACACCCAATGACTTTCTCCCGTTATTCACCTCTGTTTTGGGTAATTGGCTTTTGCACATCAGACTAAGAAGTGCTCTAGAAGTTGCTCTTTTTTTCCCCCCACATTTTCTGGAAGCTTTTCTTAGGTTTGAACAGAAAAAGGGTGATTTTTGAGTTACAGGGTGAAGATGAACTTTGAACAGGAGGGTGAGGGTCCTCAGACTGCACTGGTACATGGGAGTGGGACGGAGCTCAGCAGCGTGGTGACGCTGCTCCTGGCACCAGCCACAGCCCTGGGGCTGGGATGGTGTGCTGCGGAGTGGGATGAGATTTCCCGTTGTATGTGTGCAGTCCCCTGTGTTCCTGCTCACAGCTACTGCTCTGCCAACCACCTCCCTGGCACAGAAGAAACGCCTCTTTAATTACTGCAGCTTTGATTTTGACAGCACAAATTTCCCTCGCTGCCTTCTAACCTTCACAGTTTCCTGCCAGCAAAGATAAAGCCCATTTGCAAAGGCCGTTTGCTCCTGGGAGGGAACTGGTGCTCCCACACCTGATACAAACAGGGAGAGGAGCAGAGAATGATGCCTACCACAGCCATGGGACCTTTGCCTGAAAGTCCTGAGGATTCCAAAACCAGGAGTTAACCCAGCCTGCAGCAACACCTCCTAGTTGTGTATAAATAGGGCTGGAGAGATTTGGGCTGTGATTTGGGATATCCTTGGCAAAACCAGACAGCCCTTTGTTTTTTGGGGACAGGAAGTTTTCAGCAGGTAGGGGGAGAGCCTGCCCACGGCACCTAGAGCAGGATCCTGCCTGCAGGATGCAGGATTGGGCCATCATGGAGCAGGCTGGCACAGGTGGTGCCGGGGCGATCCAGAGCATTTGCCCTTACTGACATTAGCAAATGCTCTGGGTTTGTCTGTGGGAGGGATTTGGGAGGAAACTCATCATCCAGGTGGTCATTCAGATGAATTTTTGCCTGCAGTTCATTTGACACCACTAGCTGCAATGTTTTGTCACCATGTTGCAGTACCAGTTTAGACTATTTTCTGCACTGTTTAATGCCAGCTGTGGTTTCATTAGCCTTACTGGCAAAACCTGACGGTACCTTGGAATGTGTCTTAATTTCCCCTCTTAGTGTAGAGCAGAAGGCTTGCCTGTGGTCCTTGCACCATGCACATGGAAAAGCAGCGAATTCAGGATGCACTCACCTCCCCGTTGCAGTGCTACAGAGCTGTCTCAGCAGCTCCTTTTACATCTGCCCCTTACCTGAGCCCAAGAGAGAGCACAGGGGCCATGGGGAAGGGTTGGTGGAAGCAGGGGCTGAGAGAAGCTCTGCACATCTCTCCCCTTCCACCGAGTAATGCAGAAACTATCAGTTTGAAGAGGTCTTGCCTCAGTGGTGGAGAAGCAAAAAGGTTCTCTGTGATGGCAATCGCGTTGATCCAGTTTGATAGCTTGAAAGCACTGATTCAGCAATCAGTAAAATATGCACTCTCTTTGATAACACCTAATTTATTCACATGCATAGAACTTAAGCACCTGCTTATTCCCATTGACTTCACTGGGCTTTAGACACAAATACCCACTGTAACCAGGACCAAGAGAGAGGAAAACAAAACACAGCACACTCTTCCATCTCCAGGTATCTGTTGTTTTAACTGATACACTTTTAATACAGTTTCACTGGGGGAATAAATGCAATGAAAAAGTAAAAGGTAAAAGCCTGTCTGCATAGACACCTGTGGTGAAAGTCTGACTTCCACTGGGGTAGAGGCTGTATGGATGAATTTGTTTTTAATTTCATTCTATTGGAAGGGAAAAAAAGGAGGCAGATACATGAAAAATTAAGGTGTTGTGCTTCATATCTTGTCTAATTAGCAAAGCTGACAAACATAATTAGAAAAATTTGTCTGTTAAGCAAACACTGAATGTGGGTGAGGATAACTACCAGTTCTCCTCCAGGAACAGCTGGGAGGTGAGGGTCTCGCTTCAGCTCTCCTGGGTTTATTTTGCTTGGATGCTGGTACTCAGCAGCTGCTCTCAGTGCTCGAGATGTTCTTCTCTGTTTGGTGTCATTTGATGTGCTATAACAACTTCTCCATCCTAAATATGGTGTTGTGGTGCCAAAGGGCTTTGATAGGGGAATGTTCCTGCCCAGCCCAATCTGTGTAGCTGGTTATGGGCCTCCAGGGCAGAAAGGACACTGCAGGTGGAGGTTTCTTTCCCTTCTCTCTGTGCAGCTCACAAGCTGATGTTACGAACACAGTGGCAGGCTCTCCTTGCCTTGGTGCATGCCAAAGGCTTCTCTTGTATTTTGATGATCACCAAGAGATGTTTTTCTTGCACAAGCTCCTCAGCTACAGCTTCTAAATGAGCCTGTATAGCTTGGAGGAGCTGCATATTGCTACCTTCTGGGTGCAGTACTGGTGGTATGACATTAAAGTGTCAGATGCCGAGAGAGTTTTCGGTGGCTTCATTCCAGGATTGCTGCTTTTGGAAGAGTTGGTGCCATGTTGTGGTTTAAATTATTTATAAATTGTTCTGCTGGTGACTGGATTTGAGAATTAAAAGTATATGTGAGAAAAGGTTTTCAATAATGAAATAAGGTAGCAAAAGGATAAAGCCATTATATGTGTAATTAAAACGATACATAAATGTGTCTTCTTTATACAGCTGCTTCAGCATCTCAACTAACTTACTAGGCTGAGTAATCAGCCCCTGAATCCTCCCCTTGTCTGAGTTTGGCTCCTGCTGTTGCTAAAGATGCTGCAGAGCTGCCCTGAGTAGGGCCCTGGCTGGTCCCTTGGGGACGGTGGTCCCATATTTCCCCTTTTCCCCAATTTCTGGGCTTGGACGGTGGGGTGTCATATGACAAGGCAGAAAGACAAAGTCTTCAATTTGCTTAATAAGCTGTTTTTATCATATCCCTTCATTAGTGTATTCCTGTTTCAGGTGTCAAGGTGCTCAGAGCTTTCTGAGGGTGCACTGAGAGGTTCAGACATCCCCTTATGAGAAGCAGTAAATATTTTCTTCTTGTCTATTAACTTACCTGTTTTTTGGCATGATGTAAAGCTCAGACACTGAACTGCAGGAGGCTAGACTGGGATTAATTTTCTTAGGATAGGGAGCTCTTCCTGAGGGCATGTAGCTGACGGGCAGTGGCTGTTAAAAGAGGCTGGACCAAAACCTCCTTAAGGACTACTCTGGGGCATCCTGTGCCTGTGGTGGAAAATGCAATGTCCTGCTCCTGTGGGGCAGGTTTTCTGTGAGTAGTGAGGGAGGCTATCATGACCCCACAGGTGCCTTCCTTGGGTACAGAGCCCTGGGGAGTGTCTGGCCACATTGGACCTGCTCAGTCCCTCTAAGAAACCAAAGGGACAGGGAAGGGCAGTGCCTGAGGATGCTGCTTTGATTTGCCCTGGGGTGCCTTGGAGACTCACAGCCAGAAAAGCCACAAAATGAGCTTGAATAACAGCATACTCAGCCAGCTCTTTAATTAAAAAAATGTGGTTTCACCACTTCTCTAGCTGGTCCCAGCTGGAGCCCGCACTGTGGTAAGTGTGCAAGTACAAAGAAGTATCATTTCCTGCAAACTTTCTGTTTTCCCTCGAAGCCCAAAGTCCTGCCAGTGCCACACCCCACACAGGGCTGCACTTCTGGCTTCCAGTACTTTAAGCTGTGTAAAAGACTCGTGAACCTCCGCGTTCAGATCAAATACATCTTGCTTTTACTATGCCTAAAGTTGTTTGACTGAAGTTTTCTTGTCCAAAGACCTCGCTTGCTTTCCCCTAATAGTTTCAGTTGGCTGTAGTGGTGGATTTATTGCTGGAAATGCTTTCCTCGGGCTGCTCAGTTTGGCAGAGACCATCTCTCATGTGCTGGGTACAGGCAAGAGGATAGGTGCGGTGGGTGCAAAGGCAAGGGAGCAAGGAGCCACGTGCCTGTGTGACAGTATCTGATCCCCAGGGGTAATCCTGATGGCTTTGTGGGCAGCATCGCCCTGGAGCACTTGGCAGGCCAAGTGGGATGCGGATGCTGCACCTGAGCTGTTGCTGCTGGGGGAATAACTGCACCAGTGATGATCCTGGCAGGCACAGCACACCTTGAGAAAGCCCCCAGGCTCTTGCAATATGCCTGCCTCTGTCTGCTCAAGGCCTGGGGAGTTGGAGGACAGCAGGAGGTCGTGGGCTTACACAGCCTTAGCAGCATCCATGGGGGTGAGGCTTATCCCAGCACCAGGTCCTTCTTGGACCTACCTTGGCTTTAGTAATTCCTGGAATGCAGGTCACTGCTGCAGTTTTCTATTCAGCCAGATCTTCATCGGGGTCTCTTTGTTCTTGGCTGACACTTGCCTTCTCTTACCAAGCAATCTGTGATGTCCTTATGAGGGTGATCCATGCTTTCTTCTTGCCTTCTCCTTCCACTTCCTAACCCACCTTGTAGGCTGCTTTTCCACATGCCAGGCTTTGGGGGTGACCTGGTGGTGCCTGCCCACCCCAGCACCCCACTGCACCGCCCCCCAAGCTGTCATGTGTGTTGTTCATGCCCTGAGAGCTGGGAAGTTGCTTTATTTGTTCTTATAGTACAAGATGATGGCATACAATGTGCTCAGTGACACATAGCGCAAACAAAAAGTCCATGAAAACGGGCCCTGCTAGGGTTACTATGGGCATCTGCCTGCTGCTGCCTTTGCGGTTGTGGCTTTTAGTCGGATTAAATTGTGTCAGAGCAATGTGAATAGATTTTCTTCTGTTCGTCCCTCTCCATCCAGACATCCATCAAAGGATGCCTTTTGCTGACACGTTTGCAAGCTGTGGCCATGGTTAAAGCTGGGTCTGACTGGAGTAATGGAGGAAGAAAGTGACTCCTCAGACCTGGGTGGTCACATGTGGGGGAGAAATCCTGACTCCTTTTGAGCTGTGGGAGTTTTGCACTGGTCTCAGAGGAGCTGAGATTTCACCCTTTCTTTGCCTGCCCCGTTCCTCCCAAAACCTCCCAGCCCATGAAGTGAAGACTGTGGCAATTGAAGTGCTGGACTGTATTCAGTGCTGGCCTTCCAGAGGAAGACACTTTATAGCCATGGAATTGAGAGAAAAATACAATCTTCTAGTCTTTTTCCTTCTTGCCATGACAAGGACTTGATCTTCAGCTCTCTCTCTGCAGGGACGGGTGGGGACGAGCGCTCAGCTCCATCCCTCTGGCTCCATCCCCTCCCAGTGCAGTGCTCCTCCTCCAGTTTGTCTGATAGATTTGGGCTCACAATAAAAAGATTTTATTCTTTAGGCTCTGCACTCTATTACCTTTTTTTCCTGAGCTGGTTGTAGAGAAACTGCATCCTGCTTGTTTTCACATCATGTTTTCTCCGTTTCCCTCCGGAGTTCGTCGGACGAGGAGGTGAGGGAAATATGCTCCCCACGGTGTGACTCCAGCCCACCCCTTCTCCTCCCTGTTTCCTTTTCGCCATTTCTAGTCCTGATATGGTGAGATCTCCCTGGAGGAAGGGCAGGATCTGTCCCTCGGGCGACCCTGTGGGACAGGAGTCTCAGACCCAGTGATACTATTGCTCATTAGCAATAGTGATACTATTGCTAGATTAGCAATGACAAATATGTGATGGGCAATCAATGTGAAAGCCTAAATTTGCATTAATTTAGGAGTGTGTGTTTTGATTTCATTGGTTATTTTACCAAGAACAAGGTTAACTTGGTTAAATGGCTTGATCACTGAACTTGTCCTAATTAAACTTTGAAAGCTGCATCCCATGGAGGGGGTCATGTCCTACCTTGGTGGCTGCTGTTGTGGCCCTGCTTGGGGACAGCTGTCTGCCAAAGTGGGTTAATTGCACCGCAGCATCAGCAGATCTGCTCACACCCAGGTGCCTGTGCCCTTGCTATGGAAGAAAATAAAGGATAATGTCTACACCAGTGGCTGTGGCATGTAGGAAAAAAACCCCAAAATAACGAACTCTGAACAAAACAAAGCTAATTGATTATCACAGTGCTAGACAGGTTTCATTATCTAACCTGCTTAACGCTGTTTGACAGCTCTCTGTGGTATGCTTGCTGGATGTACCCCAAAACGTCTTCTAAAAGGCAGGGCTGGACCTGTAGAAAGCGGCAGGTGCCTGGAAATGTCAAATTGTCTCATTCCTGTGGTAAAGAGGGAGTAACACTTACTGATACTTTTATGGCTCTCCTGTGCCAGCTGCCGTTTGAGCACAGCAGCATCCTTCCTTTTGCAACTAAAGCAGGAAGACAGACCCTGCTCTTTATGGGGGAGAAACTAATTACCTGCATTTCTGAACAAGGTCGTTGGTGGACAAGGCAAAACCCTACACCATACAGTCAGCAGAACCTGTTGCTTTGCCTTGGTCCCTCCAAGGACATGCACATTCTGTTTTCTTCAACCCTTCTGGCAGATTTTGCTGGCCTTTCTGTTGTAGTATCACCGTTCCAAGTCCTTGAGCCCCAGGGTGCTGCAGCCATGGCCACACATGAGTCCTCACCCCTGTGTCTTTCCCAGCTTTGGAAATAGGAATCTTAGCAAACTGTGGGCGGTTTTTGTAGTCCAACTGGAAGTACCTATAGACTCTGCGGTGGCAGGGTGATGCTGATTGCATTTCTGAACAAGGTTTAGTAGATGAGATTGTTCTTGCGGTGTTTAGGGCAGGAGACCGCAGGTCTGGACAGTTGGCTCCCATATAGTTAACAAATGGTACTTGATAGATATGGCCAAAGAGAGCAGTGGCCTACTCAACATGCCAGGTCATGTCTCTGTTCTCGATGAAGAGCTGTCCCGGTGTCGCAAGGAGAGGGAGCCTGCTTGTGACGTGATATAGATGGCCACTTTGACATTTTCAATCAAATGTGTTGACAGACCTTGTGTCATGAAGCTGAAGAAGTAAAAATATATAGTCCTTTAAAAAAAAAAAGGTAAAGGGCAAAACAAACCTGGCATGATTAAGTGTATCCAATTTACCAGATGGATTTCTGCTCTGCCGTGCAGGATGCTCTCTTCCAGGAGAGCATTCTCTGCATTTCATATTCTGCTTATGTAGGAATGTGAGATCTCTCCATTTAATGAGTTTGATTGGTATCAAAAGATAGTCTAGAATTATTCCTGCTGGAATGGATCTTGGGAAAGGACCAGGGGTTGAATTCTTGCATAAATCTCGCAAGCACACAGTAGTGGCTGGCCATAACTGGAGCCATCTGCCTCATCCTGCTGTCACCACCAACACACACATTCCTTACAGAGGGGAAATGTACTTTTAGCAAAGATTCAGCAAGATGAAAACATTCTTCCTCTACTGTTTATGCTATAGGGGTTATGATGCAAAAGTCAAACCAAGCCAGGGATGGGTTTGGGAGACCAGCAGTGCTGGGGCAGTCAGATGGGATCCTTTTACCTGGCTGCCAGAACAGGACGCATTGCTGGGAAGCTGAAACCCCTAAATCTCCATACGTGTCTGCACTGCAAATAACTCTAATATGTACATAAAGTTTGATTGTTTACATGTAGAAAGGTGAGGGATGCCTCCAGCTGTGGCAGGCTGTATCAACACCACACAGAGGCCACAGAAGACAGGGGATATTTTCCCTTTTCAATATGGAATTTTTATAATCTATTATGTTTTTCATAATTTTCCACCCAGTGGGGGACATACGATCCTTGCGCATAACCGTGCCAGTTGCCAGCATGTTGGGAGGGGTTGTGCAGAGATGCAGGCTAAAGGGTGGTGGGGACAGCCAGTGCCTTTATCACCAGCCTGGAGTGGCTTTTGATGGGTAAAATCACAGGCACTGGCTTTAATTTCCACCTCCCACATCTGTGTGATCAGGACTGCAGTGAGTGAAGAGACGCTGCTGTAATTAAGGTAAGGGTTGGATCCGAGACGCTGTGCATGGCTGAGGTGACACAGGCTCATCCCTGCCCAACAGCTTTGGGATGTCATTGCCCCCCACCTGTCCAAGCCCAAGGTAAAAATAACACACAGTTTAGAGGTTGCAGGCTGGTGATGAGAAGACTGGCAGCAGGGTGACCCCATGGCCATGGGCATGTGACACTGAGGCACCTGGCAGAAACTGCACGGTTAGGGTGCCTGGCGGGTGCCCCAGGGATGACGCTACCCACAGGGGACCAGTCTCCCAATGGGGTTTGAAGCTGTGTAGAGCTACATCCGACTGTCTGTCCTTCAGCACATGGCTACCCAGTCCCCTGTCCTTTCAGTCAACAACATTCTGTACTAGTCTTCTTCAAGGGAACATTCAAAGCCATGGAAATATTATTTATTATCTGTGGCCTGCACGTGAAGTGTTGCCTGTGACCGAGTGGCTACTGTGACTGGTGCCATCAGTCACAACAGGCACCTCTGAGGCTTCCCGCCGCTTGTGATTGGAGTCAGGAAAGAGAACTCCTAGTAAGGGATGTGGTTGTTCACAGGTGATGCTCAGCTAAGCCTGCTCCCCCTCACCAAGGCTCAGTTTCAGGGGACGCTGCACAAGATGAGGGCTTCTCTGAAGACCTCTGGCTTCAACCCAAGAGCCTGGAGGTGATCCTGAGCACCCAAATTGCCTGTACTTGACCAAGCCTCCTCACTGCAGCCTGCAGGGTCAACGGCTTCCGTCTCATTCTGGTCCCAAGCTGCCCTAAGCACAGCGGGGTCTCGGGCAAAACAAAATAGTTTCCCAGTGTGCAAATTGCTGGTAATATTTCAGCCAGGGACACTTGCAAACATGTTTTTGGTGGGATCCAACTGCCCAAACCCTTGTGAAATACTCCAAAGCTGGCAGGACATTCTGGGCATGTTTCCAGAGCCACCACATGATGAGTCCTGGTTAGATAGAAGTTCTCAGTACAGCAGGTGGGATGTGGGGTTTAGATCTCATTTTCTTCTGAACTACCTGGGTAGGACTTAGACAACAGTCCTCTCATCCTTCCATCCACAGAGTGCCCACATCCCAGGGACAGGTAGTGTGAGAACAGCAGCCAAAAGGGATGGAGCTGTGCAAAACTGGCCCAGGATACAGCCTGGAAGCAGCTGGGAGGGGCTAAGCCATGGGTGTGAGCAGTGGCCGAGGGTCCCAACATTCACTGAGACCTACATGGCTGGAGGGATTCCCAGGTCCTTGGTGAGGAGAGGGGCTGGGACCTGTGTCTTGGCTCTCACTCTCGTGCAGGAGTGGCTGTTGCTGTTTGCCCAGCTGTGGTGGTCTGGTACATACACGACTGGTGCTGCATAATTTGGCATAACTTGTAATACCTAAAGAAATAACACTCTTTACAGATGGGCAGATTTATTATTACTTAAATTAGCATTTGGGGCTAGGGAAGTGCTGGTAAAAGCAAGTTCTGTGTTGAATGGTTCAGCTCATTTGCCAAAGTCAGGGTCTCTATAATTTGAATCCCTCTGGGGAGGAGTGTAATCTGAGGATTTGTTTAGTCTCTGCTCTGTTCTGGTTGTTTTCTGCAAAGCTGCTTTGGTGCCGGCTTATGATTAACACCGGTTGTCACGGAAAGCAGAGTCGTCTGGCAGCCATAGGAAAATGCTCTGGACTGGTCATAACAGGTTAAATTATTAATTTCAGTTAGTTTGTTTTAATATTTAAAGATTTTTTTTTTTTTGGGTCATGTTTTGCAAGTTGTCCAACACAGTCTGGTGATGCAGGGCTCTTTTTTTCTATCTGTGGGTAATTTCTTCCAGCTCATGCAGCCTGTGGGGTGCTCCTGAAGTACTTCTGCAGAGTTCCTGGTATTTTCACCTGAGGGCTGGTCACCTGAGAATTGTGATATTACTGCTTCCTCTGGTTTAATAGCCTTGCTTGTGAAGCCAGAAGCCTCCTTTTTGTTCTGTTCACCAGTTGCCCATGGCATCAGTAATCGTTTGAGACACTTGTACAGCTAACAGAAAGAACCTGTCAACAAGAAAAGCTCATTGTAATACCACTACTTTAAAGAGACTGGGGAAAGCAACAAAGCCAGACAGGAAGTAAATGTGTTGTTCCTGTAGTCACATAGATCTGGGGACAGGAGACATAAGTAGAGCTTAATTCTCTCCCAAATGGATGTTCTATTTCACACTCCAGCACAGCTTCTGATTTATAGATTTCTTAACATCACAATATTTTCATTGCTAAAAACTAAATGGGAAGATGCAGCTAAGTCCTGATCTAAAAGCCTCTGAGGTAAATACAGGGACTGCAGCTGCTGTTACCAGTCCTTGGACCAGTCCTAGCACCGAGTGTGGTGATAATAGCGTTTGAATTCCCAGTTTGCATAGGACTGGAGAATTTCTACAATCTCTTGAAAGGGATATTGATCCATGCTGCAAGCATATATAAACAGGAAGCCTGTGTCCTGAGGTTATCTTGGGCTAGGCTACCAAGCCTAGCTGGCTGGAGAGAAGTGTGATGCCATGAGGGGAAGGAAGGAAGGAAGCCACTGCTCTGCGAACTGATGAGGGGAAGAAAGATTGGCAGCTGAGCTGATTCATCAAGGTAAAATATTGTTGGCTGCTGTAAATGGGGAATCAGTTAAGCCGTGCTGGAAGTTCAACTCTAAAGGCTGGGATGGAGGCTGAGAGCTCTGAACAAGGACATGATCAGGCCAAGGCAAACTCTGGTGTTCCTGGTCATACTGCAGGGAGACAGGTCTGGAGTCCATCCTGGAGAAGACACTGTCCTAACAAAGGATCTGGTAAATGGACTTAGCAAGGATTTGTTTTGATTTATAGCAGTCTGTTCAGTTTGCTGCCAGATGTGCTTTGTTCAATGACTGAAATCGAAGGAGTAGGAGCTCATCTCTGTGAGACTGGGAGAGAGTATAGGTTAACTGCATTGTGCTCTCCGTGTGACACTCACTTTCCCTACATACCATGAGCCATGTGCTGTTCAGGTCTGATGAGATGGGCAGGCTCATTAAACTCATTAAGTGTTGGAGTCCAAGGCATGCCTCTGGCAGCCCTGGCAGGTCAGAGAGCCCCGGAGCCCCAGTGAGGGGGTCCCAGACCCTGGCTAGAAGCCAAGAATGAAGGTGGGTTTGATCTTAGTCCATGGGAAAAATTACCAACACTGTGAGAAACATTGCAAAACACGAGAGTTTACAATAAATCCTTTGGTTTTGATCAGACACCCAGAAAGCGGACAAACAGAAGGACCATTCAAACTAATAACTTGGGGCAATTAAGAAAAATCAGAACCTCTCATGTGTACCCCTTAGGAGAACCTCCATGTGTATCCTCATTTTGGTAAAGCACAATTTGTACTTATGTTAAAATAATTCATCATTCTCTTGCTCATCTTGGTCTCAGTCCAGCAGGAAGATAGGAGTGGTTGGAAGTTCTCTACACAGTCTGTTTGGGTGATGTCAGTAGCCGTATGTCAGATACTTGGGAGGCTTGGAGATTTTAAGTAAAAGTCCAAACATCTGTGTGCTGACAGAGTTTCCCCACTGCTTGCAGGGCAGATGTCCTCACTCCAGTGATTGAGAGGGCTCAGGGAGCCTCCTGATGCTGGAATTCTCTTGGACATGGGCCACAGCAGCTGCCCTCCCTGCTGTATGGATAGGACAGGGTGGAGGAGCGTGGGGAGAGGAAGGTCAAGGCACACTCTGTTTCCTCAGTCCATCTCCAGCAGATGTTTCCTGAGGAGCCCTGTCCAGCTGGCTCTGCTCACAGCAGCCCCCAGGCAGCTTTGGACTCTGATGACCCTTGTACAAAGTTCCCCAGGAAACCACGGGTAGTCCTGTCCTGTGCCCAGAAAACCCTGAATTTACAAAGTCTTGGCTTTCACTTTCCTTCATACAGAGAGGATGTGATTTCATGGGTGAGGCAATCACTCACTGTGATTTATTGTACTGGGTCAAGCAGGGAAGCCTCTTCCTTGGCTACATGTGGATTGCGGCTGGGCACGTAGGGAGAGGATGTCAGAACTGTATCTGGTAACATTTTATTTAGCCCTGTCACAGCAGATCTGAGGTTAGATTTGATCCTGTCATACCTGCTCAGAGCACAACAGTGGGTGATGCTGGTAGAGAAGGGGGGATGCCAGGGCAAAGGATTTCCAGGTCTGGGCATATGCTGGCTGTTGGTCTCCAGCACAGAAGGAGCCAGCATCCAGAGCTGCCTGTCCTGGGGTTTTGTGCGAGCCAGAAACATCACAGATCATCATCTGCGGCTGCTTCAAGAGTGGTGACCAACAGGTGTGGATTCCTGTTGCTCCGTCTCTTAGACTGGAGCTGAGTCTTCCTCTACTGTGCTTAGCCACTGTCCATCCCACCTGGATTCGTCAAACAAGACCATACTCATAGTTCATCCTGTGTAAATGGAGCTGGAGCAAGCCTGCGTATTAAGCCAACAGCTACCGCACTGAAGGATGCAAAACCAGGCACAGCCTCGGTACCAGCAGCACGGATGCTCTAAAGTGGGTTTGACAGCACATCCAAACTGATGCCAGTATTTATGAGCCGTATGTTGCAATGGTAGTTACTTATTGTGCTTCTCAATGAAATAGACCACTGGGGTTGTTAAGCTCCACTCCAGTGATGTTTCTAGCCTCTGGGCCCACCAGAGGACTAGAATTCATTGTGGTTTAGTTTTCCATGCAAGTTCTGGCATTTTCCTTTGTAGTGAGTGGTGCTGAGGGTACTCAGGGAGAGCCAAGGTCCCAAGGTTGCTGTTCAGCGCAGGATCTGTCTGCAGTCATCTGTCACCAAGACATGATGCTGCCAGGTGAGATCCTCCTGTGCCTGCCACAAGCAGCCTCCAACTGCACCTGCAGAGTGTAGCAGGGCTATTTTCATAAACCCAGCCATGAGTTATGTGGTTTAGAGCTATTTCTGTAGCAAGTTAAAAGGATGCTAATTTGGTCATTTAACTAACTTTCCATCACAGTTCAACAGACCATTATACACCAGGCATTTCTTCTTTTCCTTCCTAGATAACTCAATGTTGGCAAAGGATGCTTCACCATGACAGGTATCGTAGTGCAAAACGAGGACTGATTCGAAAACAAAAAACTATTACTGTTAAAACCGCTTTTTGATGTTCATTTGGAATTTCAGTTAGACACAGATTTTTTTTTTTTTTTTGCATTGTTCGTTGACTTCAAGTGGAAATTTTTAGGATGTGCTGGAAAACACCCAGTGATTGAAGGACTCCCTAAAACCCTGGTGTATTAAATCTCCACCAAGAAAAATACCCATTTATGTTGAAAATGCAGAGTAAACTGTATGTTGTTTAAATGTTTTGTCATTCTTTGGTACTCTGAAGAGAAATCTAAGCCATCTGTAGTAGACACTCTGCTGTGCTGCACTGCTCTGCTGCCTTCTATGGGTGGGAATTGGTTCTTTGATCTTCAGTTCAAAGGGTTTGATAAGGCTGTTTCTGTGGTCTGCAGAGAATTTCCTTCTGCTTCTACAGCATCTCTTGATTAAGTCTGTGTTTCTGGGAAGGCTCTGGGTATCCATCCAACCAAAGAGATGCTTACACCTTTTATAACATCTCCTGCAGAGTCGATGAAGCTTGTCTCCAAATCACGTCAGCCCTCTTCTGTGCCCACCTTGCCTGGCGAAGGACATCCTGCCCCCGACACCCAGGAGAGTGGTAACATGAGCAGAGCTGTTCAAATGAGCATTTGAGGTTACATGCTGGACCTGACCATGTCTGACAGGACCCACAGGCAGCCAAGTTAGCATCCAGTTGCTGGCTGCTCCACTAATGGAACATTTAAAGCATGGGGTAGGGAGAAGAAGTCATTAGCAGCTGCATTAACTTCTACCCTGGATTCTGTACACAGCGTTTGCTAAAGTTAAAGAGCTGTTTGGATTCAAGCAACTCCTCTGACGGCAGCTAATGAAACTGGTGCTGCAGTTCAGCAGTGGCATCAGCCAAAATCCTGGTTGTAATCCAAACTGCAGTTTTTTCTCCTAATGAATTAATCAGCTGATTGCGCGCATGCGATAGCTCATTAGAGAGGTGCGTGGCAACCTTTGGAAGGGAATTGCTGGCTCTGTGGGGCCCGGAGGCCGTTCCATTGCAGGAACATGCTCCTCTGAGAATTGCAGCACCATATGTGTTGCTCTAATTAACGGGTGTTGTTCCTGGGGTCTTTTGATCTCAGGAAAATGACTGTAAAAATTGTAGTACTATAAACCTTCCATAACTTGGAAGAAAACCTCAAACAGCTCAAAGCAATTTCCTTTAATCTAGCTTGTGGTCTTGGCGATTTTTAAAAATTATTATTATTTTAAAAGCTTCCTCCCTATTTAATGGTAGCTGCAGAGATAAAGCAAAGTGCAATTTGGAAATTAGTTCCGGATGTTTGAGTTGTAGCTTATTTTAGTAATCTGGGTCATTAATTTTGTTGAATAGTGTGTTTGGATTTTCCTCCCCTGCATGTGTGAAGCGTGGCTGCTGCACCCAGGGTATAATGGGACTTTCGGCAGGAAAGGGAGCTTTCAAGATCCTCTCGTCCCTGGGCGACCCCACCAAAACAAAGCCTGTTTCTCTGTGGTTATCTGGCACGGGAGGCAGGAGACGAGCCATGGAGAAGAGTGGTGGGGTGGTTTGTGCTCCTGCTGCAGCCCAGGGCGTGGCACACAGTGGGGAGGGACCAGTGTGCCCCTGCCAGAAAGCCGAGGGCCAGGTTCAGGTCAGGGTAAGGGTTTAACCTCCCAGCCATGACAGCACCCTTTTTAAATTAATAAAACCAACTTGTCACTTGATTAATGAGAAAAGGTGCAGTTTGGTAAAGCTTTTCAAAGAATATCAATAAAAGGGATCTTTTACATGGAGAACAACTTGCTTCTGCTCAAGCCTTGGACTGCCCAAAGATTTGGAAGTTGGTACATACTAGGATCCTCTCGGTGCACGTTGCGCATCCAAATTGTCTCTGGAGGCGTTAGTCACTGATTGCAAAGAGGTGTCCGGAGCAATGTTGGTGGCCATGACACGGACCAGGGAGAGGAGCCCATGGGTGTCACCACCAACACCCTCAAGCAGAGCACTGGGGGTGCTGCCTGTACCCATGCCAGCGGTATCCTCAGTTTAACCGTCCTTTCTTCATTCAGCTTTGATGGGATGGGGATGGAGACAGTCTGGGATAGTGGTGCAAAGCTCAGGGTCAGGTCCACAAATCTGCCAAGGAGCCAGTGACTGTGGTAAAGCTCTGCTCTTCTCTTGGCTTGGCAACAGGCTGGGTACATTGAGGATAACAATCTCCATCCCTGAGCAAAGGGAATGTTACAACCTCTATAGGATTAAGGCTGTTTTTCCCCAAGAGAAAAAGAAAAACATCCTGATTATTTGGGCCTAAGCTTTAGAAAGATGGTCATTTTAATAGTACAAGAGTAGGCAGAAGTGTGGAGCTGGCTTGAGTAGAATTTTTCTGCTTATCCTGAGCTCTGTTTTGCTGTTTATCCTGTTTATCCTCTCCTTGTTATCCTGAACTAATTTGTCTTCTTGTAAAAGCCAACCTACCACCCTTAAAAAGAAATCATCAGGAAGAAAACTTGCTGACTGAGTCTTTCCTTTGCCTGTGGCAGTTGAATAAGCCCATCATCTTATATAATATTAATATTTGTAAAAGCAGACCTACAGAGCTCATAAATCTTCCATAAAAGAGGGGCAATATCTACGTCTATTTTAAAATGAAGCAGGTAAGTTGGTTCTAGGACAAAAGGATATTGATACAAAGGAAGCGGAGAGATGAAAGAAATGAAATTGCCATTTTAATCTGAAAATTGTCTCTGCATAAGTAATTTCAGAGGCCTCACTACTGCTGCAGCCAGCGCTTCACTCTGGGTGATCGCTTGACCCTGGAAAGCTCCAGTTCCTGGCTGCTCCCCGGTATTCCATTCAAGTGGGTTTAGGAGTAAAAAAAGTCCCAAATTAAAGCAGAGCTTGTTTGCAGAGCAGAGGACTGCATTACCATTTTTCTTAACTCTGTGCTTCTCCAAATGGAAGAAATAAAAGTGAAAAAAATCTGTGTTTTTGGCATCCGTTAAACAGGTTTTTTTTAAGGCAAGAAGCAGGATTTTCCCCATTAAGGATGGGAACCCAGATGAGAAAAAAAAATACAGTTTATTTTTAGCCAGCCAAGTGAGTAATCTGTCTCCTAGCACGTGTGGAGCTGCTCCGTGAAGGAACGACACTGCGGCACTGCTAACTGGGTCCCCTTGCAAAGGCAAACTGTGCTTTGGAGCAGTCGGTTTAAGACTTTGTAAATCTTTTATTGGGTACCGCCCATGGTAGGATGGTAAAATGAAATCATTTGAAGATTTCATAGAGGCAGGTGTAAATGGAAAAATTCCTTTTTTTTTT
>VZRQ01007964.1:0-26258 GCA_013397975.1 Machaerirhynchus nigripectus | reverse complement strand
TTTTTTTTTTTTTAACTTTTCCTACTATCCCTGTCCGGAAAGTTGAACGTTGTGATGGCTTTTTCCCACTGCTGAGGACATGGTGCAAGTCCCACCATCCAGAATGGGGCAAGGGGGCCCTCCAGCCCTGAGAAGGGACAGTGTTGTGTCCATAAACATCCCGGCTGTGGTTTGTAGGCAATGTGTGTGCTGCTACTCTGCGCTGAGCAGCACGAGGGCCCTTGCTGGCAGCTGTGTTTATCTGGCGGAGAGGAGGGGCAGATGATTGGGTGGTTTTGGACCTTTCTGCCAGGCATGCAGTTCTTCCTTTTTGCTTTTTTATTTCTCTTTTTTTTTTCCTGGACCTGACCCAGTGTGGAGCCTTTAATTCTGTATTGCTCAGTGGTGAAGCTGGATCAGAAGATTCATTCTGGACTTGGCTCCCAGACCCATCTTTGCTGGTGGTGATTCCCATGAAAATTGAGCTGGGATCATGTGAGCCCCAGAGCAAGGTACCTCCCCTGAGGCACGGCATGAGTCATGTAGTGCAGCCCCACTTGTTCCCAGCCCCTCTCCGAGCCGGAAGATGGTCAGACATCGGCTTAATCTAATTTTTCTGATGAAGCAATTTTTTTACTTTTGAAATAGTTGGTAAAGCTGAATCTTCTCATGGGACTACGTCAATTCATTTTGCACAGTACACTTTTAAGGAAAAGGTTTTATCGTGCCAGCTCAGGCAAGAAATACGGTCATAGAATTTTAGCATTCAGCCGAAATCAGTGTTTCATTTAAACATTTTAGGCTAATGAGAGTTGGCAAAACAAAGTGATTTTTTTATTAAGGTGGAAATAAGAAGGCGATGTGTTGAAGTTATCTCAGTGGAAAATGTTTTCATATACTTATTTATGGAAGTATGTAAGTTTAGCCTTTGCCATTTTTAAGGACAAGAAGATATCTGAGAAACTTTCATGGGGCGCACAGATAATTAGCCAGACAATTTCTGCTGTTCTTTCTCATCTCCAAGCCAGCTTCAGTTTCCCTCATGAAATTTTCTGCCACAGCGAAGGTGAAATGTTATAGTTTAATGTTACAAATCAGCTCTGCTTGCAAGGAGAGAGGAAACCAGCCAGAACCCCTACACTGGAAAAGAGCTGAATGAGAGCAGTATCACACAGGTTTATAAAACTAAGGAAGATCTGAGTAAAGCAGGATAAACTCAACGGTCTAGATGAAAAATCACATGCAGGGAAATTGCTGCTTGCAAGGTAGATCAGGTGAAGGATTTGTGATCTCTACCCACTCATTCCATCTTTTATGTAGAGACCCCCTGATTTGCTTTGGGGTGTCCATTTGTGTTTGTGCTTTCTCTGTCCCTTGGGGTTAGGAAGGAAAAAAGACCCGCACAATCTTTGCTGGATATCCCCGTGCGGTTGCTCTCCCGAGCCTTTTGCTGCCGCCTCCACCCCCAGGAGCCCCCAAGGACAGCCGAGTTGTGTCTGTCTCTGGTGTGGCAGTGTCCCCACTGTCATTAGAGGATAAATGACACTGTCTCCACAGCCAGGGAAGAAACCAAATTAAACTCCACCGTCCTCAGCAACTGATGGACCAGCTGCCGACCTCCATGTCACAGCCAATTTCTCACGAAAAATCAAAGATGAATTGTAACTCTAATTTCTGTCACAAGTGGTTTGGCTATGCAAAGGGACAATTAGTAGCAGGGGAAAGAGGGGACAGCGCTGGGCCTGGCCATCAGCCCGATGGCAAGGAAGGGCTGTGGCGATGCTCACGCATTCCCAGCAAGGTTGTGGCTAATGGAGTTGCATTAAGCAACAAGAAATGGCTAGATAAGCTGTTTCCTGAGCACACCGTTCCACTGAAATAAGGCAACTGTGAAGGAGGTGTGGAGGGAAGTGAATTGCTGGTAAGAAACCCAGCACAGCAGGCCATGCTCCCCAGCGGAGAGTCGCACCAAGCCTGGGGAGATCTCTCATAAATCTCTGTAAGTGTGAATCTGTTTACTGGCCTTTGCAGACAGGTGCTGGAGGTGCTGTGGCATTCAGGGTGGTGGCTGCAGGTGACACCAAACTATGAGACATTCAGAATGTAGCGATAAGCAGCTACTGACTTCTGGCGCTAATCTGCCTACCATAAATTTGTGGTGTATTGACTGCAGTGGAAGTGTGGATCAATATCAGTCTTCAAGAGGCTCAACAGATCAATGTTTGATACAGATAAAGAAAATAGAGGGCAGTTGTTTATAGCATTCCCTGCGTGCGGTATTATTATTCCTTGCTCATCCTTCTGCTGAGGGAAGGGAGGGAGAGAGAAGGAGGGTAAGAAAGGATTTAGAAAGATAATTCACGAGACATTTAAAAAGCAGTTTTAAGAAGGAGATTTATGGCATTTTTTCCCCATCAATTTTAGCCTGAAAAGAGAAAAAGAAAAATCTTCATAAAAATGTATTGTCCTTTGAGAGACAAATGCCTATCAAACAGTGGCTTTGGGACTTAATGAGACGCCTGTGGCAAGGGGATCACTGGCACATGGCTGTGCTTGCCTAGGCTTTGGGAAAGAGCGATTTCCAGGGGTTCCACAGGTCCCTGCTGCTTTCTGGCAGTAGAGAGACCCACACCCGGCTCTAAACACTTTAGGGCAACTGGCAGGAAGATGATTAAACCAGGGAGTATGGAAATGCCGGAGCGGGGGGCTCAGCTTTGTGTCAGTGCTGAGGTCATCTGCCTCAGATCTTGGATGACTGTGTGGCACAAAGGGGGCTCAGAGACTTCATGGTTAAGTTTCTTTCCAAACAAAATCCTGGTGTTGTGAAGGTCAAGGTAAAACAAGCCACCCGCATAGAATCATTTAAGTGGGAAAAGACTCTTGAGATCATCAAGTGCAACTATTAACCATCAGGGAGCACTGAAGGGAGAGGACCTTCAGAGAGTCTTTCCCCGTGTCTATATTTTCTTCCTTTCCTCTTTTCATTTCCCATTCACCTTATTTCACAGGACTGGCTGACAAAATTTGGGTATCTGCCTCCTCCGGACCCTGTCACAGGGCAGCTGCAGACGCAGGAGGAGCTCACCAAGGCCATCACTGCCATGCAGAGGTTCGGAGGGCTTGAGGCCACAGGAGTCCTAGGTCAGTGGCTCATGACCCCCTCCTCTCCTTGGTGCAGAGCGAGGCAGGGATGGCTTCTTGCAGGTCCGTGGGAGAGAAGGGACTTGGGTATCTTGTTCTGGAGCAGTGTCAGCAAAAGCTCCAGGAAAAGCTCACGTGGGTGGAGCGTACAGCCCAGTTTGCAGCTGTAAGTGTAATTACATGGCTCAGGTGCTCTGTTGCCTTGTGTTTTCAAGAACCTGAGGCAAGCAATTACTTCAACAGACTCACAGACCCTTGGGGTTCTCAGTGTGCTTAAAATAGCTGTTAGTGTGTTCCAAAAAATAGTAAACCAACAGAAAGCATTAAGAAAGACAAGGGAAAAAAAGGGAGAAAATTGTCCTGTTCAAAGCCTTACTTGCAGCATCAAATTGAATTGAACAAAAATCCTGATTAAGCCTCCCAATTTGTATACGTAGATATTTTGGGTTCTTTGCTGCTGGGACACAGGCAGGGAAGGCAGAAGGATGGTGTTGCATCACCCCAACCCTGTTTGCTCCTGCCCACAGTGCATAGAGCCAGGAGGCTCTTTGCGGCTCTCCCGGGATCTCACTGAGCCACGGCAGCTCCAGGCACTCCCCAGTCATGCCCAGCCAGCCGGGGGCCCATCACCTGCTCCAGCAGCTCTGTTGGCCGGCAGGGGCAGGGAGTGGCATCTGTGTGGCGGGCACATCTGCCCGGGAGGGAGCAGTCCAAGGTCAGGCTGAAGCAGCACGAGTCCACCAGCGTGGCCGGGGTCATTCCTCTCAATGCCTTCATTGAGGGAAGGAGAAAGCCAGCATTATCCCGGCCTGCAGAAGGGCACCTCTCTGCTCTCCTCCCCTCCATGACCCTCCCGCCATGGGGCTAGTGTGCTTCCGCTGCTCGGGACACAATTAAGAGAGAAGCAGCTAACTAGCAGGCGAGTCTCCATCCATCCCAACACTCCAGCATTCCTCCGCTGGTCACCGGGAGCCACGGCTGCATCCCATCACTGGGACTTCCTTTCTCTGGTCTTAACTGAGCACATGCAATTATTCCTCTTCCACTGCATCACAAGCTGCAGGAGACCCAGGAACTGGGGCGGCCTTTCAAGTTGCATTTTCGGAGGGGGTGTTTGAAATGGGCTGGGGGGGAGGGATGGCTGCCCTGGGACAGGTCACAGATGTGGCTTTGTTCATGAAAACAGAGTTTAAGAGGTAAAGTCAGCAGGGAAATGAATGAAAGTGAATGAAACAACTTTTCTGCATTTCAGCTGGTGAGAATAAACACTTCAAGCTTCCATTCATTTTAAAAGATTATTAAGAAGGAATATGGACATTCTTCAAATGAGCTCCTAGCTGAATAGAGATGGAACTTATTTACATGGGAATGTTTCTCCTTGC
Organism: Machaerirhynchus nigripectus; assembly: GCA_013397975.1. NCBI lineage: Eukaryota > Metazoa > Chordata > Aves > Passeriformes > Dicruridae > Machaerirhynchus > Machaerirhynchus nigripectus. The sequence goes on along the minus strand of VZRQ01007964.1, from coordinate 21,756 downwards.
CAGAGGAATACTGGGAAATTCATCAAGAGAGAACAAAACAGAATATTTAAAAAAGCCTGTTCTAAAATGTAATCAAAGCTGGCCACAGGTGGGCTTCCAGCAGGAATTGCTGCCCGGTGGTCGGAGCAGCAGTGGGACGTAGGGGGCTCAGTGTTCTGTGGGTGTCACCACGACATGCTGGGGCTGGTGCCATGCTCCAGTGGGATCCTGAGTATGGACTTTTGCTCTTCTGGTTCACTCTTAGCACTTCATTTGCCATCTCTTTGTCCCCCTGCGATTTCTTAACCCACCATTCCCATGGTTTCTTGTTTTTTCTCTAACCCTAGATGAAGCCACCCTGGAATTGATGAAGACCCCTCGCTGCTCTCTGCCCGACCTCACCATTGCAGAGACCAGGAGGAAGCGATTTGCCCAGGCTGTCACCAAGTGGAGCAAAAGGAACTTGTCCTGGAGGTAGGAATTCATCTATCCCTGCTGAAATCTTGTAGCAAAGGACCGATTCCACAGACCCCTTTGTTAAATATGGCTTTGAGGTGACTTTCTCAAAGGAAAGAGGAATAAACTTCACATTTCAGAAAGGAGAAAATCCTTTGGGAAAAAAGAAGACCTGCCCTGGTGTCCTGGGACCTGCCAGAGCCAGTGCAGGGGCATGGCCTGTGCACAGCCTGACCCCAGCAGCTCCTGGCAAATCTGACTGACATCCCATGGCAGGGCAGGTGCGGTGGCCGGGCAGCACAGTCCGGCGGTTCTGGCGGATATGATATCAGCCCCGGGATATGCCCCGCGTCCCACCCTCTTGGAAACTGTGATGCTGCAGCAAGGATTGCCATAAAAAGGGGTTTAGGTGTGAGACAATATTATATGTAAGGCATTAAAAAAAATCCATCTCCCGACAAAGTAATTTCTGCTTTTTATTCTTTGATCCTTTCCAAGATCTTGGCTTTTGTCCAAGAAAGGGCAGTATTTTACAGCTGTAGGTTGTAGCCAGCAGAAGGCTATAGCATTACAGAAACTCCAATGTAGTATTTACATCTAGCACTTCAGACTGAACTGGCTTTTTGGAGAACACCATGAAAATCGGCCAATAGAGACATAAAGTTTTACTTGCTTACCTTTCACACATTGATTGAAGATTTTAAAAGAGGAAAACAAAACTAAATGCTACTCTGACATAGATTTAAAAGTTGAAGAAAAACCTGAACAATTCCAAGGCTGAAATAAACAGGTAAGCAAAGCTGTGGGAAAGGAGGGCCTTGAAATAGGCACACGCACTGATTGAGAAGGCAATTTTGGGCAAACAAAATTTTATAGGTATACAGGTCATGCAGGTTTCTTCTTTTTACCTTTGAGTACAACCAGTCTGTGGGACTGGAGGGCTCAGGGAGCAAAACAATACAGGCAGCATCCTGCCCAGCTCCCAGTACACCCTTGTACATCCTGGTACCGCCTTGTAGCATCCCAATACAGCATCAGAAATAGATCGTTTTCTGTGCCTCATCTCCATGTAGAGTTTCCAGGATATTACAGCATATAAATTTTCTTTTCACAGGATTGTTTTTGTTATTACTTTATTTTCCCTGCACTCTCCCCAGGTGCCAAGGCAGCCGCTGAGAGAGTGGTGTGCTGTGGATGCCCTCTGCCGGCATCTGCGCCAGAGCTGCCCGCAGCCACTTCTCCCTCATGTCTGCAGCCTGGTTTTCACTTGCTGGTTTTGCTTTCTTGCTTCTGGTTACGCCCCACAGAAGGGGAGTTCATAGCTGGCATCTCCATTTCTTCCCGCAGTCCTGGGAAGTGCAGCAGCAGGGCCACGCCCCGTCTCTGCACGCTTCGAGCTTCCTGGGACAGGCGAAGCTGTGGAAGCTCAGCTTTTTAAATTTCCCAGGTTTTTTTCTTTCAGTGCTGAACTGAGCTGGCTTTCATCTGTCTTTAGTTAAGGACTACTCCCTTGTGCCACCTCGTCAGAGCTGCAGTCTCGGACACTGCGATGCTCAGGCCACAGGGTGCCGGAGCGGGAGCAGACCGACCCTGCCGGCAGAGGAGCAATGGCAGCTGTCGGTCAGTCCCCACCCTTGCTGTGAATGTCCTGAGCCGTCTCCTGAGGGGAGGTGGGCCACTGCCTGAGCCCAGGTGTGGATTTACTCAGGCATGGAGGGGTGGCAGTCAAGGGGAAGGGTGTGCAACCGCCAGTTCTGCACTCCCATCCCCACGACGGTCCTGATCCTCCTGCTTTCCTCCTGTAATCAGTGGCATCCTGCCAGGGGGACCTGCCATCCCAAGCCCAGACTGCCTTGTCCCCTGTGTCTGGAGGTGACAGTTTCCCAAGGGAGGACAGACTGTTGCTTCTCAGTGTCAAGCTGCCTTAGGGTTGTTGTAATGCCCTTGTCATAGGCAACTGGAACCCTCACAGGAAAATCCCCGAGCAGCTGAAGCAGAGAGCAGGCAGGTGTGTGGAGGCACAATGGCTTGGGGGTGACTGGCTTTCTGCGCATGATAAAGGGCAGGAGAATGAAAAAACGGAACATTTTTGGGTGATAGTCTAAGTGCTGGGAGAGAGGTGATGGAGGCTTCAAACACCCACTGCATTCCTCCTGTGACAATGGGGTGTTGCAGCACTGCCAGGGTAGCACTGGATCAGGGCTGCTGTGCCGTGGATGGCTCTGGGCAGCTGGAAAAGCAACTTTGCCAAGGCAGCAAGCATCCACCCTTTTAACTAGCCCCTCTTCCCTCCTCTTCCAAGAAAAATCAGTGTGGGTTTATGAAGCAGTCCTTAGCCTGCTGTGTTCGGTAGTTCTCCACATTTATTTTATTTGTCTGTGGTTTCAGTGCTGGGAAAGTGAAAGAGCGCTTTCATTAATGACCTATTGATTTCTCATCCATCACTGATACTCTCCCACTTTTGTCTTTAGGAGGATGAAAACCAATAAGGAAACCAGAAATCAAAACAGGTGTGGGTGCCCCTCAACGGCAAACGGAGGCAGATCAGTCCTCTCTGGTCTCTCCTTATGAAGCATCCTAGACACTAAGTCTGTTTGGGATGGGTCAGGCAAAGGAGGTGACTTAGGGAACACGTAAAGGACTGGCAGGGCTGTGTGAGAGTCAGCATCCATTTGTCTGCACGGCAGTGCTGCTGCCTGGCCGAGCTCTAAATGCAGAGGGGAGATTTTCTCCTTGGCATTCAGTTGTCCCCCTCAGCACCACATCCTGCTCGGCAGCTGCCAGTTCCAGTGTTGTGGCTGAACCTCCCTCCTGCAGCCCCATCTGCCACAGGGATGGACACTCCTCAGGATGCCCCAAAGTGTGATTTGCAGAGGGATGTGACTGACCCTACAGCTTAGGGCAGTAGGTGGCTGGAGGGACCGAGAAGCTCAGTCCTCATCAGCCTCCCTCTGGCTTGGCAGAGGCTGTCTGGAGCAGAGAGCTTTCTCTCCAATGACATCAGGCTTTTGCCCAAAATCCGAGCTCTGTAAGAGGAGACTCAGAAGGCATTTACATTCACTGGGAATCTAAGTACCATTTACTGCAAATACTACTACTACTACTACTACTACTAAATAAAGGTAGGAGGAAGCTTATTTATCTGCATGGTGCTAGAAATGTGCCTGCTTTTCAGCAGAATTGGGTGATGCAAGGCCAACAAACATCCTATCATAGCATAATAGTCTTTTCCTAATCTCAATGAAAACAACTAGCAGAGCTCCAGCAATCAAATCAGATGCTTCATTGAAAAACCCTGATGGGATTCTCTTGAAAAATGACAGTGATAACGAATAAAGGGTAAGAGACCTTTCACTTACACCCGCAGCATAATAATAAAATGTGGGTCAGCTCAGAGGTGCAGGACTTTTTATAAGAAGTAAAATTGTTATTGATACTGTTTCTACCCTAATCTAATGTTTCTGGAGTCAGGTCTTGGGATGAATATTAATAATATTTGTTTCTTTAGACAGGGTTTTTTATCCACCATCCTTGTACAAGGGAGATCTGATTTATTATCCTTATTTTACAGCTGGAAAGAAAAGGAAGGGAAAACAGCTCACGTGGTGAGCAGGGCTTGAGGAGGAAAGAGCAGATAATGTCCCCAAATGTGACTCTGTGCCTTAGGCACCATGATCTTGGAGAAAGGTCATAATTCCTGGACTAAACATGGTGTGTTTTACACGTATAATGACTTATTCAGTAGAAATTAAAGCAGCGAAGGGTTTACCTAAGTCCTGAGGAGTGTTATGAAAGATAAAGACAGCTAGTTAATGACTATCTGGAATCCAGGTGGCCTTTTTCTCTGTACTGTAGAGGATTACATCCAGACGCAGTCTCTTCTATACATTAAAAATTGCCTGAAAGTTGTCTTTTCTAATCCCGTGCTCATACTGTTTGTACCTCTGTGCTGTCTCCTTTACAAATGTGTTTTCCTTTAAGTCCTACAATCATCTGATGTTATATGTACGTTAAGTCATTTAGAATAGTCATAAGGTTTTTCTTTCCAAACCAAAGAGTTTAGGAATAGCAAAGGCGAAGATATGAATGATTTTTGCTCATTTGGCTGTGATGTGTTTTGCCTGATTCACCCACTCATTCCCACCCTCTATAGGGGGAGCTTCCCAAGCACTTCAGTGGAACTGTTAGTGAGAATTCTGCTTGTTCGCACGAGTCCATTTTTGCTCTATCCTAGATTTAACCCTGACTAGTCTTGCCCTGGCCCAAAGGTGGTGCCTACTCTGGACTGCCTGTCTCTTGAGGGCGTGGGATGTATGTGAATATTTGTGAAAGCAAGAGCTCCCAGCCTCAGCAAGGAAGTCATTCCTACTCCCCTTTCCTGATCGACGGTGTCTCTCAGCACTCAAATCGCTACTTGGGAAGAGCTTCAGTGATGTGACATCCCCTTCTGACACCTGTAATTACCTACTGAAATTTAGTCAGGTCATCACTGCCCACTGGTAACAGGGAGTGGTGCGGTAGCAAGTGATGGCTGTCACAGCTGTATTATGCAGGAGGGCAAGTGAAGTGATCATAATTCTCGCTTCAGCCTTTGAAAATCTGCCAAACCATGACTATTTCATGAACACTTTGGCTGGTGTGCAGGTGCACAAAAAATTAAGTATCTGTTATTACTGGGGTAGAGCTGGCTGGAAGTTATCCATCGGAATTGGCTTTTGTCAATAATTACTCAGCCAACGGTACACTTACTTGGAAAGTGTGTATATTTTTGTCAAAATTGTCAACAAAAGATTATCTAAGTATGCTCCTTTAGAAACCAAGGTGCCCTGTTGCATCTTTGTCTTTTCATCTCCTCTATTAAATCAACAATATTAGGAATTCTTTTTCAAAGTTGGGTTATACAGGAGTCAATGACTTTTCTTCCATTCCAGCTCAGCCCAAAACCGCAAAGAGCTCTGAAGGCCTCACTGAGGCGCTGATGCACAGGCACCTGCAGAGCCAGTTCTGGTGGTTCTTGGAGATCTTTCATGCTACTGACCCATCCTCTTCTTTGCCCTCTTTATTTCAGAGTTCGCAGCTTCCCAAAAGAGTCCCACCTGGGCCACGACACTGTCCGAGCCCTGATGTACTATGCCCTGAAGGTCTGGAGTGACATCACCCCGCTGAATTTCCATGAAGTGGCAGGAAACAATGCTGACATCCAGATAGACTTCTCCAAGGCGGATCACAATGATGGCTACCCCTTTGACGGGCCTGGTGGGACAGTGGCACATGCTTTCTTCCCTGGAGACCATCACACAGCAGGGGACACTCATTTTGACGATGATGAATATTGGACCTTCCGATCATCAGGTAGGTCTGGGGGGAGAGCTGCAGCCGAACACAAGGGCTCACAATTTCCCTCTTCTCCTCTGGTGGCTGGAGCGGTTTAGCCTCTGCCACACCTTTGCCCCAGGCTTCAGGATCCCATCTTCTTCTTCTGATTCCTCTCTCAGCCTTGCTAGCAAAATCATCCCAGGCAGTGCTGAGGACACTCTTATGTTCCTGGAAGCCCCAATGGCATCTCCATGTGTCTCCCTATCCTGCCAGCAATTGCAGAGCTCCCCGTCACCCAACCCCCATCCCCATCTCTTCTGGGACCTGGAAGGTTGCGGGTTGAGTACGTGGCTGCTGGAACTCTCGGATGGGGGCTGCATTCTCTGACTTTGGCATCTTTTGGGTGTCTTCACTGCCACGTGTACCAGTTTCGTATTTTTAAACTACACTACTAGCTGACCTACCTGTAAAGGGCTCTGTGTTCTGCCGGGAAGAAGGCCTAGTTTTTTTCCTGCCATCTCTTGTCTATTGCCTGACATCAGGATGGTTACAAGAAGTTGCAGTTCTATTCTTTTTTACCTTCACCTCATCTAAAGCAGAGTTTTAATAAGTAGAGGGAGTATCAGAAGCGAGTGTTCCTCAGCTGCAAAACCATCTGTGGGGATCAGGTCCCCAGCCTTCGTGTCAGGCATGTTTTGACAGAATGTCTTCTCTGCAGCCACCAGCTGCTAATTTACTTGTCATGACACCTCCTCTGCCAGCCTCCTCGTGGGATCCTGCTGCCTCAGCCTAATGACTTTGTTTCAACCCAATTCTCTTCTCTGAAACAAACTTATACCTTCTTCCTGCCCACCGGTTGACCTCCATCCATCCCCCTGAGTGTTTGTGGGCAGGAGAGTTCACCAGGGGTGCTGGAGGAGGTCTTCAGGTAAAAGTTAAAGGTCTGCACAGGCTGATCCCTCAGGATTACACGTGCTCCTTGTTTCATGCTGCTGTGCAGGCCCAACCGATTGGTCTTATCAGGAAGGAAAAAAAAGCAGCAGTTTTGATCTGCAGACGTACAGGGCAGAGGCAAGTGCTGCAGTCAGCAGCTTGCCACAGCGGATGTGTTAGTGATGGAGTCAGTTTTGCAGCTGGTTGTTAGGAATGCTCACTGTGAAACAAACCTCGTGTGAAGGAGCGAGCTCAGAGCCAGAATTCCTGCAGGGAGTGTCCCTCCAAGCACCACCGAGGGATGAGGGGATGAGGCTGACAGAGAAAAGCTGCTCTCTATTTTGAAGATCTTGGAGCTATCCGAGCTTCATCTTTTATTTATTTTGTTCTCCCTACTGATTCAAAACCAACAGCTTGGTAGGTGATATAAAAATATGCCCAAGGTTGTCAGTCTGGCATTAAAATGTCAGAGAGCGTATGTCTTGTTCTCTCTTAGTGCCAGGGAAAACAGCACAGGTTATAAAAATCTCGACTGGTTACGGACACTGTAAATAATAGCCGAGAACGAAAAGGCAAAATTCAGCAAAGGATATCTCCCTGCTCCAATCCAGATCCCTGCTGATCTGGGCAGGATCAGCCATGGCTAATTTTGTGCAGAAAAGTAGCCATCTCCTTAGTCTCCAGCCATTCTCAGGGAATGTGACGCTTCCCTGAGCTCCACAGGGACCTTTCCAACCTCACTGCCTCTTTATTACAATACTTGACGTAATGATCTTTATAAGAACCACACTTAAAATAATTGCTGCCCTCTGGTACTGCTCTGCAGGACATTGCTATGCGGAGAGGAGCAGAAATTGCACGGACGCGTGGCCCAGCCTGTCTGGAGCTTGGTGCTGGGAATGCACCAAGCAGGCTCGATGCCATACAGCTCCTGGGAGCAGCTCCTCCTTTGTTTTGGAAGCAGTGGTGTATGTTTGGAAATGAGCATTAACCCCTATCATGAGTGTCTCAGGCTCTGGAGAGGATAGGATTGGTCTGTATGTGGGTGTGGTGTGTGGCACTGGGAGTTGGATTGCAAATAAGGAAATTTGGGGAAAGAGAATATAGTAGAGATAGCCCAGACTGAAGGAAAAAGTCATCAAAGGAGGTACTGATGTTCAACAACATCTCCCTAATGCCCAGTGTGGTGTGTGAGGAACAAAGTGTTCGCCCAAGGGAGCAGACACCAGAGCTGCAGCCCTGCGAGCACAAGGTGTGTAACAGGAGAAGATGGTAAATCCTCTAAAAACAAGCTGGACACGGTCACCTACCTGTGTCAGGGCAGCAGTGAGAAGAAAAGCTCGGTGGCCGATAAGCAGATGAGCATTCCTGCGTTTGTGTGCGTACGGGAAGGCCAAGGGATGGATTTGGCCGGGGCAGCAGCGTGCGAGGCTGGGCAGGGAAAGCCCTGCGGAACGCCGTGGGCAGGCGGGCACCGCTGGCACTCCCCGGCTCCTTGGCACACGGCTTGGCTCATTGTCGCAGGATGTGACGAGCTCCTGGCTGGTGGCCGCAGAAATCTGGTATTCTGGGCAATGCAAAGGCTGTGTCAGCAGCTGCAGCAGGCATGAGATGCAGGGAGTGACCGCTCTGGCTCAGCTTCTGCAGTGCCGGTCAGCAGATGGTTGTGATGTGGCTGCTGTCTCAGCCCTTTGTCCAGCTTTTTCTCAGGTGCCAGCAGTGATCTGGAAATAAGAGGGGTGATAGCCAGGCTGGTGCAGGCTGAAGACTGGCTTGCGTTCCATTTTCATATGCTATACTCCAGTCTCCAACTGGAAAAAAAGCACCTCTTTCAAACTTTACCTATGCCAAAGCTCTTCTTTCCAGTTTATCCAACATAAACCTACACTTTCTCTTAACAGCCCTTGCAGCCCACCCAAATCCCCCAGTTACTATCAGCACTTAGTGACTTTTATTACAATTTTGTCCTTATCTCCAGACACTCATGGGATGGACCTGTTTGCTGTAGCTGTCCATGAGTTTGGCCATGCCATTGGCTTGACCCACATCTCTGCCATAGAGTCTATCATGAGACCCTACTACCAAGGTCCAGTGGGGGATCCTCTGAAATACGACCTGCCTTACGAGGACAAAGTCCGGATCTGGCAACTCTATGGTAAGTTTGTGTCCCCTAAATGGCTGCAGCCTTGGCAGGACAGACTGGAATAGCTGTTTTCTGGGCTGAGTGGAGCTGGTGGGGAGGATGGTGTTCCCCATTACTGCCTCTTTTCTACACAGGAGTCAGGGAATCTGTGTCCCCCACAGCCAAACCTGAAGCAAGCGAAACAGATGACCATCCAATCCTGCCGGAGCTCCCAGAGAACCGCTCCACTGTCTCGTAAGTAAAATTTCTTCCTTTCCTGCAAAGGATGTGTAGTAGTGAAGCTCTGCTTCATCGGTATCTTGCCTGCTCACTCTGGCTTTGGTATTTCTCTCTGGACCTCTGGATATTTCGCTAAGACTCAAATTTTTAACTCATATTAGTGGAAATTTGTCACCATTGCTCTTAAGTTAATTCATCCTTGCTGGAATTTTAATCGAACTTCCTCAGCAGTATCCTGAATTGCACAAGCATAACTTAGCAAAATCATTCCACACTGAGCAACTCCCTAATGTACCTGAGGGTATGAATATTGGAACAAGTGGACCGATAGCCCGACTCCAACGCAGGTTAGCGTTGGCAAAAGGCTGCTCACACTGAGCGTCATCAAGCAACCAGCATGGTCTCATTAAGGGAAGTGCTGGATATAGCTCATTAATAAATGTTGACCAGGACAGACGGACAGTTAAGAGAAGAAGGGACACTGAATAAAAAGGCAGGAGGTGACGGTCACACACATTTTTGCCAGACACCAGGAGCGCCCCAAGTGAGAACAGCAGAGATGGAGCAGGTCACCTTCACCTCACGCTCCTTTTGGTCGAACACGCTGAATGCCATTAGTTACGTTTCTCCGTGCGTAGCTTCTAGTGGCACTTGTCCACCAGGCTCCTTATGGTCATGTTTGGACCTGGAAATATGAGAGCCCTTCTCCCTGCTGTTGTGGGAGGCCACCATCTCACACCAGCAGCAGGAGCAGCAGGAAACTTGCTCATGCCAACCCCTCGTTCCTGCCTTGTATGCTGGGAGGGTGGACGGGGTTTGCCTCCACATCTGTCATTCTGTGGCCAGAGAGGGCTGTGAAGATGGTGCTGGCAGCCCAGCACAATTTTTCTATCAGCAGAATAGATTTATGCTTCCCTGTCACCCACAGCAACTTTTCTGTGCATGTTCCCAGCATCCTCTCCTTGTTCCTCCATCAGTCATCATTCCTTACGTGGGCTTTGTGGCTCTCTCAGTCCTTCATACCCTGTGCCTTCCCCACCCACCTTGTTAACGCAAGTCAGTATCTCAGCTGCCACTTGCCAGGTGGCTTTCACCAGGTATCACATGGCTCCTCCAGGTCCCTCTGTTTAGGCTCAGCTGCTTTCCGCTTTGCAGCTCTGCCACCTCTCACTGGCACTTTGGAGCTCAGCCCTGGAGCAGCAGCATCCTGAGCTGCTGGACCGAGAGGCTGCTTGGCTGTTTTCCATGTCCTGCTGCCCTGGGGCAGCCGGCCAAGCCGCGCTGTGCCACCGAGAGTGGGAAGCCGGCTCGGCCCTCACCAGCTACACGAGCTGGTGGATGTAGAGCGTGTCCTCGCTTGACTCTCAGCAATGGTGTCTGGTGCCCCAGGGCTGTCAGCTCGAGCCATCTTCAGGCTGAGAGTTGCCTGAGCTCACCTTGGAAATCCCCGTGCACGTGGCTAGTCTTGAGCATGACGAGTGACAGATGGGCACAGCCTGCAGTCTTCTCCATGAGCAGAGGTGATTCAGTCCGTGGGGTAGGAGGCATCGGGGGGACAGAGCCCCTCATTGCCTGCCTTGGCCCTGCTCACACGGGCATCTCTTCACAGGCTCAGGCGGGATGCACCCAACAGGTGCAACACACACTTCGATGCAGTGGCCCAGATCCGGGGAGAGGCTTTCTTCTTCAAAGGTGAGTGCCAGGGGTCTGTGTCACCCAGCGGTGGCTTTGGTGTGACAGCACCAGAGGCAGCACGGTGTGGGACGGGCTGGGGTGGGTGGTGAGGATGAGAGGCTGGTGTTTGTGAGCTGCTCCCACAGAGTCTAGGAGGCATCTCACATACCTGAGTGGGTGGCCGCACCGGTGACAGTCCGGCACAGCAGTTTTTACTCTGATCCGTCGCACTGGACCGCCCAGGTGAAGAGCTAAAATCTAATGTTTGTTCTATCAAAGTCAAAATCGAGGTCGAACGAAGAATGAGCAGAGCAGCAACAGCACTCCACTGCTTTTTTCCTGTATACCTCCAGCCTTCCTTTCCTCCCACGCTTCACCCTCCCTAATGCTGCCTGCCACGCGTCTCTCGAAGGCAGCCTGTACACGGTTGAGGACCTTCTGGTTTCGTGTCAGTAAACACTCGCTGGCAGTGTGTTCCTGGGGTGCCCAGACATTGACGAGGATCCCATCGGTGCCTTCTCAGCTGCGCAGAGCCTGTGTAGGCTGGACTCTTGGGCTTGCTTTCTCATCTTTCCAAGATGTGAAAATGCCCATGGGCATTTCTTTGCATCCCTGGCCACTGTTTGGGTGGCCACCAGGGGAACAGAAGCGTTTCCGCCCAGGGGTGAACAGCAGCGACCAGGCATCTGGGTTATCACAGTGTGAGCCTTTGGTCACAGACAAGAACAGCAGAAGGGCTCCAGGGAATTTGGTGTTGCCTGTGCCCTGAGGGAAGCACAATATGGAGACTGTTCCACAACGTTATCTGTTCAGATGCCAGCTGCAAAAAGCCACAGTGAAGCAGGGAAGCTCAGAGACATGAACTGGTGTCAAGATGAATGGCTGTCTGTCTCTCGGAGGAGAAAAACTGATGCAGTAAAGAGGAATCCATCTCGGTGTCTATTTTTGGATATATTTATTGCAGGCCAAAAACCAAATGTTAAGAGCACGGGGTCAGTGGGCGCCAGCTGCACATCTGCCTCCAGACCGCGGTACTTTCCTTGCAGCCCCCATTGCCGCCCCCGAACCAACCCACGCACCGAGGAACGGGGACGTCACCTCCGGGGCAGGATTTAAATGATCTCTAGTGCTGAGCTCTGTCCCTCGATAGGCATTTTGTTCTGAGCTGCTCCAGCCGGTTCCCTAGACGGAAAGAAGCCTCTTCCACTGTGAAGGCACCGGGACTGAAGCTCCCCAGAGCTCACAGGCTTGTTTTGAAGACAACGGTGGGTTGTCCGCACTTTGAAATCACCGCTTGCTTTGATGTACGTGCCTCACTACAGACTCCTGAAGTTTTAAATGCCTTTGACCTCTGTGTGTGTGTGTCTGCATGGTATGTGCAGCAGTATTGCCAGAGACAGCCAAAGTCTGGACAGTGTGGAACACAGCTGGGATCAAAATTACCTGGAATTAAAGGAAACATTTGCCTCAGCCCATCAACCACATCTTAGTGCAGGAGGACCGCACACTTGGCTTTCATCGCGTTCACTTTGCCAGCTCAGAGGAGGCTTTAAATTGAGCTTTTTAAACAAACATGATGTTGGGATTTTGTTTTTTAAATTATTTCTGCATGCTAACGGCAGCAATTCCCCCGTGGATCTGGCTTTGGCCAATGATCATCTATGCAGCAGCAGCACTTTGGTGATCCGGCCGGACCATGGCAAATCACGAGCCCAGGCAGACCGGGGCCATCACCTTCAGAATTCCTTGCTATTTAAGTGCTTCATTTTCTTTCTTTTTCCTGATAGCTTATAAAAACCCAACCAATGTAACCGACAGCTCAGGCTATTCCTGACTTTGGGGGTAGATTTAAGGTTTCCCCACTGCAGCTGCTCACCCGCGGAGCCCATCCCTTGCAAAGGGATGAAATATCAAAAGGACTGAGGCTTCCCTTTGTGTCTCCACTGAGCCCAGGGCACTTCCAAGTTCAGATACTGATGTGCTAAAGAAGGAATTAAGTTGAGCTGTATTTCTCACTAAAAAAGTGAAAATCTGACCTTGTCTAGTGCCTTGCAAATTACAGATGCAGAGATCATCTTTATTTAATTACATATGTTTCCACTGATGTAAAATGGTCACCAAATTTGAATCCTTGGGGTTTTTTACGTTCTTAAAAAGAATCTGTAATTATGGCAATTCCTAACATATTGGAATGTATTATTCATTTACGTTTCAGTAAGACAGAGCAAATCCTCAAACGGGAGCAGAAGAACAAGAATATGATATAAATCCTTATAATTAGAATAAAACTCCCTCTCTGCAGATGTTAAAGTGTTAGAATTTTGCCTACTGCATTATTAGGCTAAGATCCAATGTCTATAAAATTTTAAAAGCCGGTGTTACAATCTGCCAGCTCTGGAGAAAGAGCTGAGTGTGTGGGGAATACAAATCTGAAGATGCATCTTTGGTTCCTATTGCTTATCTCCCCTCAGAAATCCATGCAAGACCAGATGCAAAGAATGTGCAATGATTTCTAACAGGCAATAACAAATATGACAAAGTTGACAGAGAAAAAGAGTTAAACATCTTGCTCCGGCTCATGTCACTGTGTGGAGCTCTCTGGAGAAAACGCAGCATGAAATGTGCTGCAAAAAGGCTGAGAATCCCAGAGCCAGCGCAGAGCTGGGTTTGGAGTTGCCCCCAAAAACCATTAAGACTCCTCAGGAAATCCCACGTAAGGGTCTTTAGCAGGAAAAAGTTTGTCATCCTTCCCACGAAGGATAAATCTGTTTCCTTTTCCGTTATCCAAAATATTTCAGGGATCCCCAAAATACTCTTTCCTAGCTGGGCCAGTGCTGCTGCAGGTGTTACAGTGTGTTTGCTGGCACCACCACTACGTGCATCCCAGAAGCTCCGCGGGACTGCGGGGCCTGCTTAGTGTCCTGCACCTGTAGATGGTACCGAAGTCCTTAACTGTGCCTCCTTCCCCACCTCAACCCTTCCAGATTTATTCAGATGGTTTCCTCCTCCTCTATTTTCTTACTGCCTTTATTACAAAAAAACCCCTCTACGATTTCTGTGTTTCATTGTAACATCCTACACATTTCCAAACATGAAAGCAGCTGGACATCCTGTGCGCAGGGGGCTGTGGCTGCTCCAGGAGAGGAGGGACAGGGGTGTTTTTTTGGATGCTCTTGCCTAAGGCGGTTGGTGCCTGGTCCCGTGCAGAGAGGGAGGGAGGAGATGAAAGGCTCCTTTCTCCTGCCTGGCTCAGCAGTGCAGCCTCACACTGTGCCCAGGAGTATAACAACTCAGTGCAATGTCCAGAGGATTATTTTAATCAAAAAAAAAAAGGGGGATTTCTTCTAATGACTGCTAGAAATAAAAAAAGCAGTCACAGCTGCTGCTGGAAATCAGGATGGCTCTAAATCACAGCTCCCATCACACACGCTTTGCTTCCAGCTGCCGCCGCCCACCTGGCGCTCACCCCCCAGCGAAGGTGGGTTGAGTGTGGTTCAGTAATGTCCAGTCTGTCCCTCCAGGCAAGTACTTCTGGAGACTGACTCGCAATAAGCACTTGGTCTCCCTCCAGCCGGCTCAGATCCACCGTTTCTGGCGGGGCTTGCCGCTCAACCTGGACAGCCTGGACGCAGTCTACGAGAGAACCGGCGACCACAAGATTGTCTTCTTCAAAGGTGAGAGCGAATGTGGTGCCAGGCAGGAGACACCAGTGCCAGATGTTAAGCATCTCGAGGGCAGGTCTGAGACCTGCTGTCCACGAGCAGGGCGAGGAGAAACGAGCTGGCAGGGAGTGCAAGCAAAGGGCAGTGGACATGTTCCCCAGAAAATGAGGGAGATGTCACTGAAGATAAAGTTCAGCCAAATGTCACTAAAATCTGAGCTTTTCAAGAATGAAACACAAGCAGGAACCGCCCTTACGCACACTCACAGTTGTTTTGTTCCTCCTTTGACCTTTTCTCTTTCTACTAGTACCTGCTGAGAAAGGAGATCAGAGAGGGGAAAGAAACGAAACTGAAGACCATGGGTTTTAATAATTATATTTCTGTTACTATATTTGTTCTTAAAATAAGTGGTATCATTCTCTCTTTTTATTTAAAAGAACTTGCAAGGTGTTTTTTTTCAGAAGAGCTGGAGGAACAGTTTAGCTCTTGGTTTCTATACAAATATCCGAGTCCCCCACAGACGATCCACCCATGCTGGTTAGATGCCACCCACGCACTCAGTGTCACCCAAGATCCTGGCAGGCACCGACTCTTGTTTCACCAAGGTCACGTACTTAAAGTGCTAAACACATCCCAGCCCTCCATTGTTCCTGTTTAAGAATTGCTTTTTGTCCCCTGACCGTTCTGCTTGAAACGTGGTGCAATTATCGGTTTCAGAAGCGCTGAACCAAGCACTTCTGGAAGCAATAATTTGGTTTCGGTTCCCCCAGCCAGGCCAGAGAGATGGCTCATGTCTCACACGAGCCTCTACGCTTGCAGAAGCCTTTCCAGGCGTGGCCGAAGCCCTCCTGGACCGCCGGCATGCTGAGCCCCCGCAGAGCCGCACCAAGCCCTGCATCTACCCGCGGAACAGCATACGGAAGGCTCTGCAGTGTGTGTCCAGCTGCCTCGGGCAGCCTGCCTTGCTTTCCCAGAGGGAACGGGGCCAGCTGGAGCGTGCCACCCCTCATGCCTGGCACCAGACCCTCCCAGTCATGCCCGCAGACCACAGCGGCCCTCACTCGCTTCCATCCCTCCCTCCCTCCCTCCTCTCCCTGCTGGGGATGAGCAGACAAGCAACGGGGAGCTCAGGTCCAGGGGCTGCTCCCTGCTGCTCAGGAGGCTGGAATTCCAGATGTGCCACAGCCGGCATCTTGTCCCTGCCAGGCAGAACACTCTGTGGTCACGCATTCTCTGCGTGCATTAGTCCTGCCTAGCTCCCAGCATAAAGTCAGAATTTTTTTTCCCCAGCCATGAAATATGTCTCATTCTCTCTCTTCAGCGCTGCTTCATTGATCCCTGGACAGAAACTAAAGAACATAAATCACCTTGGCCTCTAAGGTCCTGCTGCTGATACATGGGCATGCATTTAAGGGCCTTTTCAGATAGCCTAGAAAACCAAGAAGAAAAAGTCTGATCCCTAAGATAGGTTATGCAGTATCTAAAAGGACACGCCAGGTTCACCCCAAATAGATGTTGTAAAAGAAGAAAGAGTGTCCCGGTGTCAGAGAACTATGAAGAAATTAAGACATATGGGTTCAATTGCTTGTTCTCACACAGACCAGGGCCCAGTCTCGTAACTCTTCATTTTTATTGGGGGAAAAACGCCCGTATTGACGGTCCTCTCCTGCCCGAGGTCAGGCCAAGGGGGTGGCTCTGTAAGACCCTCGAAGAGCAGCGAGCTGCCCGCATGGGATTTATCCGGTCCCTGTGCATCCTCCTGTCCATTATAACCCATGGTCTCTCAGTCCACGTGGCTCTAGAAAGTGGCGATTCCTCTTCCAAAGTGGACTACACTTGGCTTCTCAGGAGCCGAATACCAGGCAGAAAGTGCCCAGTTTGCCCACAACAGCTGCCTGTAACTTTGTTTCGTTGGATACCAGGCAGAAATCCAAGGGGCAGAAAAACAAATGCCGCCATCACATACATAAAAGTGACAACTGTACTGACACTGTCAGTGCGTTCATGTCCTGGGATAGTCGTGCTTTTGGAAGCAGGGCGGGGCCATGTCCATGGACAGCCTGACACAATAAATCAACTGGCCAAAGCCAGAGGTTCACCCATGGGCTGACCCCTTCCTATTCACATCCTTAAATGCCCAGAGCTCAGCCCCGGGGCTTTGTCACCACAGTAGATAACAAAACGTTAGCTCAGCTCATCTGTGGGGAAATACTGGTTAAGGCTGTGAAACAAATGTGATTTTATTCCGTGCTTGTTTCCTTGTCATAGGAGACAGATACTGGGTCTTCAAAGACAACAATGTGGAGGAAGGGTACCCACGGCCCATTTCGGACTTCGGCCTGCCCCCGGGAGGAATCGACGCCGCTTTCTCCTGGGCTCACAACGACAAGACTTACTTCTTTAAGGACAATCTCTACTGGCGCTACGATGACCACGAGCGGAGGATGGATCCCGGGTATCCTTCGGAAGCCATCCTGTGGAAGGGAATACCCAGCCCTTTAGATGATGCCATGAGGTGGTCAGATGGTGAGTCTGTAAGGCACTTTTAAAAGGCACAGCAAAGAAAATCAGTGCTCTATGGAGCTGTAGCCCATTCTACCCTGCCTGCCAACACAAATGCTGAGCCCCAGACGGGATGGCCGCTCCCGGTGTCTGGAAGCTGAAGAGGCAGGTGCGATCCCGACCAGAGCTCCCCACACTGCTCACTAGAGGACTTTGCAATTTTAAACAAGCCAAAAAAATATCCGGGGTGGGGGGGGGATAATTATTGCACTTTATGAAAAGAACACAGTTGATGCTGTTTTGCAGTTGATTTTTTTCTTAGTGTGGGCTGATTTGGTCCTCACTGGTTTTGCTGTCATGGGATTTTTAGCTGGCTATATGAGGATGCAGACAAAATATTTTAAATATGTTTTCCCAGAGTTATGCCTTATTCTCTGAGGATGACATTTCTCAGTGGTTTCTTCCCCCTGAAAAGACCACAAAAATTTTGTCACAGGAGATGTTTACAACCAGGTATCCACTCACAACAAAGTGCCACTTCCAGGGTTTATTGACTGGCAATCGAACGGTGTAATAGCAATCATTAAACCAGGCAGAAGGGAAAGCCACTTCCAGAGACTTTTCAAGCTGAATTTCTAAAGCTACCGAGAGTGACATGCCCACAGGCAGGAGTCCTCCTGAGCGTGGGGCCTGCTTGGAGAATTCACAACCTACCAGTTTAGAGCAGAAAACATGCACCCAAGAGCAGAAGGTTCTCAGGGCCCTGTCAGGTTCAGGTTGTTTTACTGAGCCCAGGGTCAGCAACGCACACCCCGGGTCATTAATGGATAGTGGGGTCTTCAGTCGCACCACGCCCTGTTACAAGAAGGGGAGTTGTGTATGGTGTGTCCAGCTGTGGGTTCACAGGGCCTTGACCCTACACACCCACAGTACCAGGAGGTGGATCCGCTCTAGGACTCAAGAGGCGACACCCCCACCGTCCACCTCCAACTGCTGGTGGCTCCTGGCTGGTGTGAGAGATCCCGGCCAGGCACAGCACTACCCTCCGGAGCATCCCTCCTGCAGCAAGGGGATATTGACAACAAGCGGTGGTATCTCATGTGCCTCCACTCCCCAGGGCTCAGCTGAGGTGGGAATGCTCCTCTGCTGCTCCAAGTGCTCCTATGCCCTTCCCCTGGGACAGCACCCACGGCCGCTTACCTTGTCTTTCGGTTTTGGTCTCTTTGCAGGTGCCAGTTACTTCTTCAAGGGCAAGGAGTACTGGAAGGTACTGGACAGCGAGCTGGAGGTGCAGCACGGGTACCCACAGTCCATCGCCAGGGACTGGCTGGTGTGCAGCGACATGCAAGCCGACGCCCCCGAGGCGGCCGGAAGCAGCAGGACCGGGGCGCGCTCCAGGCCGGGGCAGCACGACGAGAGCCGCTCGCAGAACGGCTACGAAGTCTGCTCCTGCACCTCGGACACCCCATCCCTGCACCCTCACCCCGTACCCAGACTGACAGCCAGCCTCGTGCTGGCTGTGTGGACAGCAGCACTGCTCTGTGCAGCCCTATGACAGCTCACCTCACCGGCAGGACAACACCACGGTGCTCCGGGATACAATTCCATGATTGCTAACTCTTGCGAGCAGAAAAAAGTCCATTCCTAGGAACATGCCAGTGAAGGGTTTGAATTCTCCATGAGAAATGAACAGTGGTTTTGTTTTGGGGTTTTCCTTCTTTTTAATTTTAGTTTAAAGGTCTAATAACAGATTTGAGTTCTGCACCTTCTTATTCCCCCATCCAGTTAAAGATGAGAGCAGCCTCATGTTGCATTTAGAAATGCTCCATAGAGATACGTTGCTGTGGATGTTTAAACACAGCAAACAAGGGAGGGGAAAGCTCCTGGGATGGGCTGGGGACAGAAGAGATGCTGCTGAGACAGACAACGACACACAGGCAGCAGGCAGGAGGTAGTAGTTATGTGCTGACACAATGTACACATCCCATTGGATGTACTAGGTAGACGAAACTGTGACTCCACCAGGATTAACTGCAAGGGGATCATTATTTTACTGTCAGGCCTGCTGTAGTCTACTGGTGTCTGGGTAACCTGTATCAGTTTCTATGGGTCAGAAACACCTTTGCCTTTCAGAAGGCCCTGCAGCTTATCTTTGTATAAGAGTCACTGGAATTTAACAATTTCTCTAATAAACCTTGGTCGCCTACATGGAGATCTCTCAGTTCTGTGCCAGATCAGTCCGTTCGGCCGCCTGAACCCGACGTCGATCCCGCGCTCTCGGCGCGATTTCCCCCCGCATTTCCCGGTGTGGGGGTACGGGTGGCGGGGTCAGCGGCAACGGGGGCAGGCGGCGTCGGGGCCGGCTCTGTCCCGGCTGCGCCGCGCAGCTCCCGAAGAGGATCCCTCGAGGCTGTGTGGTGCAGCCGCTGTTGGCTGACCAGGTGCCGCTGATTTGTAAGGTTTTGGTTTGTTCACTGCTTCTCAAGGCTGGTACGGTAGCCGGAATCCCAGCTGTGTGGCGGTGCATCGGAACTTTTGGTTTAATGTTAAGTCTTGCCATAGCAGTGAGTCTGTACCAAAAAACATTTGTCAAGATAAAATCATACAGGAATGACCTTGGCAGAAAAGCCCCCGTGAAGAAAAGCAGAAGGAAAATAGCTGAGAGCAGAAACACTGAGGAATTGCCGCTGTCTCCCGGTGGCCTGTTTGTTTCAGGCAGGTTTTGTATTGAACTGAAAGGCAGTTCTCTCACCTCTGGGAACTAGCACCTGCATCCTACTGGAAGGAGAAAGTGCGCAGAGAGCGGCAACCGGGAGGAAGGACCATTTTAAAATCTGCCTTTGGATTCCGGTTCCTCACGGTGGGTGGGTCTGTGCTGCCCAAAGTATAAAGGAAGTAAATCCTGGAGTACCTGTTTGTTCACCTGTTGAGCTTGGAAGAGACATACTGGTCATGAAATTCCAGGAAAGCTGCACTTGCAGTAGGGGCCGGACTGAGCAGCAGTGGAAGCTGTTCACTGTCTGGTTGTTCCCCATGTTCACCTCAGCCCTCTGGAGCTCCAGGCCACCGGACATCACCTTTCCTTTTCCAACGTCTCAGCTGAAGGGTTTCTAAACGTGGCAGCGGGCTTCGCTGCAGCTGGAATTTATTTCTGTTTCGGGAAGCATCTCACTGCATAGTCCGCGATTTAACAGTTCCTGTGCCAGGTTAATTGTAGTGGAAGACAGCAAATGAAGCCAAGAGAGTCAACTAGGATGCCCCGGGCCCCTTCCAAGCACAGGCTATATAAAATACCAAATCCCCAGGTCACAAGATGCTAAAAGCTCAACTTACAAAGAACAAAAAAACCAGCCTACAAAAATACCCAAAAAGCAGCCTGCAAAAAAGCTAAGTTCCAAAAGATCAGAATAACCTAGTTTCAAAATGATAGAAGACCAAATTTCAAACTATCAGAAAACTAGTTTCCAAAATCTCAGTTTCAAAATAGCAGAATGCTAAGTTCCAAAATACCAAAGTAATTCCATTTCAAAAAAACCAGAATATCAAGTTCAGAAATACCAAAACAACCCAGTTTCAAAATACCAGAATACCAAGTTCAAAAATACCAAAATCACCCAATTTCAAATCTGAAAATACCCAATTGCAAAATACCAGTTTTCAGATGTCTTATACGGGCCGGATTCCTAAACCCAAAAGAATGCAATATTGTCAAAGTGGGATTTGTGCTACCAAAATGGATCTATTCTGTTCTGAAAAGCTTTTCCCCAGTGACCACCACTTGCATTCATTTTGATCATTTAGCCAGATGTAATAAGAATTTTACTTTAAAAGCAAACACTTGTAGCAGTTTTCTGCTTAGTTAGTGTCCGTGAGAACTGGCATTTGGGCAGGACAGCTGCGGTCGGGAACAAGGGATATGGAGTAAACCCGCTCCCTAGACGGGGACAGGGAAAGACTGAGTAGCAGGCAAAGGGAGTACTCATAAGGTCTGCCAATAGTTCACTGCAATTCAGGGTAGACNCGGGAACGACGGTCGGAGGATCCGGCGGGGGCTAGGGAGCGGCCGGACCCACCCGGGCACCCGAGCGGACGGGGCAGCACGCGGCGCGCTAGGGGAAACTTACAGCTTTCTGCTTTTGTCTTGTCCGTCCCTCCCCGGAGCCCCTAGTCCCTCCACAGTGCCCCCAGAAAAGAGAGGAGTAGTTAGGAGAAAAGGGGTTAAAATGGAGGGGAAAAACCTCCTTTTCCCCAATTGTCTGTGTTCAAATTGAGAGGGAATCCCCTTCCCCTGCGATTTTAAAGGTAGCATTTGAAGGAAACCCTGCATTTTCTGTGCTGTTAGAGGTATCAGCTGACAGGCTGAACCCTTTTCCATCGTTTTCTAGCTCAAATGGAAGAGAAAAACCTCAACCGTACTATTTTATGGGTTTGAATTAAGGGTAACCCCCACATTTTCATCTTCCTAATGCTTAAATTGAGAGGGAAGCCCAGTTGTCCCTCCTTTTTAAGGATTTGAGCTGAGGGAAAAATCCCCCTTTTCCCACCATTTAAAGGAAGATTTACAGTGAGGAAACCCCCTCTTTTCCCAACATTTTAGGGGATTAAATTAAAGGGGAGAAGCCATTTATCTGCCGTTGTATCAGTTTAAGCAGAGATAAACACCCCCACTTTCCTCATTTTAAGGGTTGAAATCTGCATTTCAGGCCACTTCTACCCTTGCCCTGGTACCAAATACCTTGCACCTGAGCGAGCCCAGCGCATACATAGCCCTAACACCCCCCGGGCGCCTATTATTTTTCTTTATAATGTATATAGCCCTAATTAGAGGTCCCAACCGAGAGTTACACCATTCATACCATTATTATTCTTCTC
>VZRQ01007962.1:9517-32482 GCA_013397975.1 Machaerirhynchus nigripectus | reverse complement strand
GGAGAGGAGAGGAGAGGAGAGGAGAGGAGAGGAGATCCCTTCCATGTGTGTGGTTACTTTGCAGAGCTCCTTGCCTTGATAGGTTTCATCCAGACTGGACTTCAGAAAGTGCCTGGCTGGAGTCATAAGGGGAAATCCATCATGGGCCAGTAACCACGAGAACATGACCTTAGCTTTTGGAAGCCTTTTTAGCAAGTTGCTGGAGATTATTCCTAGCAGGAACCACTGTGCACTTCCTTGCTCTTACTCTTTTCCCTGGGCAAAGACACAGCATGGCTCGGCAGAGCTCTCCTCTGAGAGCTGTTCTCATGTTTTAATAGAACAATTGATGCAGGTAATTGTAGCACTGACATGTTCTGAAGCCTCACCAAGCATCCTCCAGCTACAGCTGAAATTTCTCTTTTGTGTTGTGGGGCAAGGCACAATGCAAATGTGACTGCATTGTTAGCAGTAGAATCGGAAAGATGATTGAAATTTGAAAAATGAGGGGATTTGTTCAGTAGAAGATTGGGATTAAAGCAGGGAATTACTCAACGCAGTAATTCAAAGCTTGATGCCTCTACAGTTGTGATGCTGTGGGAAAGCTGTGGCAGTGATTAGGAATTCATCTGGGAAAGAATCAAGGACTGAACCATTGCAAAATAGTGCAAGATAAAAAGTAGAGTAATTAAATGATGAAGGACTTATTTGGATTACACTGGGACATATTTAGTGGTGGTAGAACACCATCTCACCAGGGATGCCTCTGCCTGAAAGACTTGATACCATGCCTGGTTTCAAAGTAGCATAAATTTCCTGTTGATTTTTACTTGCCAGAGCTACAAATAGAAAATATCAGTGAGAGCACTTTTCAAATCACATGGATGAGCTTAGCTCTCAGGATGAGTTTCCAATGGTCTGTGTAGGAAGATTTAACCCTCATAAATCCAGTAGTGTACAAGAGAATGCTCCAGAATTTAAAGAAAGGCCAGGTAGGACAATAACTGAGTAACTGCGTGTGCAGGTATAAAAGTGACCCCACCTTCGAGCTGCATCCTGCAGGTCACAGCAATAAATGACAGAACATTATCCTGGCAACACCAGACAACCAGCAAACACAGATTGTTGTGTTTCACAACAATGTCACCTCACTGCAGTGGCACAGCACAGCCCAAACGCCCCGAGCCAGCTTTTGGGGAGCACTGGCTTGGGAAACACTCAGCCCCAGCTGCCTGAGAGCTTCATGAGGCACCTTGCAGGGGGGTTGTTGGAAATTATGTAAGTTTTAGAATTTTTTTTTTTAAGTAACTTTAGTCAGGGGTTTGTTTGCCTTTGCCAATGGGGAAGGGGAGTTGAAGTTTTTCTTCGAAAGACTCCAAGGGTTTGAGTTGTGCTGGGAGAGGCTTGCTAGGCCTCAATCCACAAAAAGCAGATTCCCAGGCTCTGAGGAGACTTTAACCTCTCCAGGCTGGGAGTGTCGAGAAGATACAGAGGAGATAAATGGACACAAACAGACATCACCCCCTGGTCTGGGAAAAGATTGATAAGAGAACCAAAGAATGAGGACCAAATTAGCATTGAAGGCGAAGGGATCAATAACCAGTAGGAAGCTGGATGCTAAGAATTGTGCAATGTAGAACTGTATTGCAATGCAGAATGAACGGGAATTTCTCTGGGTTTTTTATGTATAAATACAGGAAAAGTCTGGTAAAAAACTAAGCATTGTGAAATAATTTGTACTGCACACCCTGGCTATGTGTGGGTGGGATGATTTCCATGGCACATCCGGGCCAGAGTTAAGTAATGCCTGATTTTCTGACACTTAAAAGATGGTGTGGAGAGTTTCTTTTATTCCTGCAGTTTTGGTGACAGGGTCAAACAGGAAAGAAGCTGCTGGGGAGTGAGAAGTGGATTGATGAGAATTAGCCGCCTGCACTTGACATGTGGAGGTGACAAGGACTGGGCTAAGATGAGGAGCAGTGGCTCTGCGGATGTGTTTTGGGCATGAAAACCAATTAGCAGCGAGGGTGAGGAGATGAGCTGGAGTCAGGGAGTGAAGGAAATACAGATAATCAGCTTGGGAGAGAGATCTTCACGTGTCACACTTGAGTCTGCAGGAGATGGGGATTAATGTGCTGCTCAGGTGGTGATTTGTGCTACTTGACTCCTTAAGGACACGTCTTTATGGAATTTTCTGTGCTTGTCATTTCTCACCTGCCTGGGCCACACGTCTGAACTCTGGCTCTTCCAGCACTCGCTGATTAAGAAACACCTCTGGTTGCTCTAGGGGCTATCAATGAGGATATGACAAGCAGTTTAACCAGGAAGATTCACTTTTTGTCAGCTCTATCACTGTTCTGGTGCATTCCCCCCCTGCCCTTTGTCCATATAATCTGGAAATTCCTTCATCGGGATGCTCAAGTAGAGCCCAGCTGGCAGAGAACAGGACAAATCTGTGCATCAAAATACTCCACCACTTTGGCAGCTCTGCATTTATTTAGTCCTAGAGACTTGCAAACAGAATAAAGATATCAAAATATTAAAAAAGTAAAGGCTTTTGCTGCTCTGATAAGCTCTGACGGGAAAGTACAGAACAGCAAAATATAATTTTCCCCGAATATCCAATAGCACAGGAGTATTCCTTGGTTTTTTTGAGTCGTTTCACTCTCACGTCTCTAACAAAACGATCCAGGTTTTGAAGTGACCGCAATTTATAAGCACAACAAAAAAACTTTCTGAATAGTAGTAAAATGTACCATGGAGCTAAAGCTCTTCTAGCTAAATATTAGAGTTTCTTACAAAGAGTGGTGCGATCTAGGTTGAAATTCGGGATACCACAGTTACAAATGTTTAAATATGCACAGAACTGCTCTTCTCACTCCTCTGGCCAGGGCTTCCCACATCTTCCATTGCTTTGGCAACTTTGCCTGGCCAAATTTGAGTTTCAGCTGATAGAAACAGCAGCTGGCTGTATCCTTGGCGGAGCCGATGACCAGGATTTATAGAGAGCAAGGCATTGCTTGGCAGAACGAAAAAGGGAAAAAATAAAAAGCAGATTTGGGCAGGAGGGTGGCTCTGCTCAGGGGCTGTGGCAGTGACACATCCATTCCAAACAAGTAAAAGCACAAGAATTTTCAGGAGAAACGTCTGTATCAACAGCTACAAAACTATTTCTCATTACTTAGTCCTGGACTTTTTGTGGGCTTAGAGATATTGAAAAGGCAGAATTCTTTGTCTTTACACATTTCAAGTATTTTAATTAGTTTCTGAAGACTTATTTAATGATGCTGAGATTTGGCTCCCGTGGATGGTGCTGATCATTTTGAATAAGGTACAAGATGGTTCTATTTTTCAATATTGTCTTGGACTAATTATTGCCTCATTTAAATTCTCAGGCAGTGAGGCCCTGATATTGTTTCAGCTATTTCCCTAAATTGCCTTGGCATTGCAATTTGACTTTAATTTTATAATTTAAAAAAAAACAAAGCTGTAAAACCTCTCTATCTAAAAAGTTTGCTAATATTAATTTTGCTTTATGAAAACAGTTGAATGTGGAGTTTTCAAGTTGCTGCTTTCAGTCATGGAGATCTTTTTATCAGTTTGGGGGTGGAAATGAAGGATTGTGGCTGGGTGAGACAGCACAACTCACTTTTGCTCCATGAGTTTGTGCTCATTAACAGCTACAAGGGGTTGTAAGCTACCAATTTTGGTAGTAATTTTGGAAATGTCCTGTAGTTGTACCTGTTACCAAATTTCTGTGGATAAACAGATATGGGAACACACTGGATATGGGAGATCCCAAGGATGAGAGGATCTTTTCTACATAAAACCTGCCCCTTGGCTGAGATTTTAGTCTTGGTTGCTTAAACTTGGTTTTGTGAACTTCAGGTACGGACAGCAGGGCGAAAAGAGGCTTTAAATCCATGTTTATTTCTTATTTGTGCTCATACTCTGTCCCTCGAAAACCAGGAATTCAGTACTAAGAAAAAACATCCCGTAAGTGCACAAAGGTTTCTTACACTCTGGAATTTACTGAGCTCCTGACCTAAATACAGTTTTTTTATGGTCTCCATGATGTTCTGGAATATAAACCTCAGACTGGACAATGTGGACCTGGAAAGGGTTTCCCATTAAAATCCCCTAAAAACACTGTCTATAATCTGAATGCAGATTTCCTTCCTGGCTGTCTGTACTAGTTTGAAAGCAAACCGGTGGGAGCTCCCAAGTCAGAATTACCATTTAACAGGAAAATTCAGATAAAGGCAATGATACAGAAACTTTGGCTTAAACTGACAGAGTCAGGGTCCGACCTGACACCCTGTTGGTCAGGGTGGTGGCAGCAGTCTGATTCAGTGGTGGCTGCAGTCCTGCTGCAGTGATGGATGTGGTTCTGTCAGAGCAGTGATCCTGTAGTTAAATCTGGTCCTTTTCTGGAGGTCCAGGGTTGGTTGTGCAGCTCTTGTCCTCTGGGAACCCAGTGGGTAGTGCCCCTGTGGTGTTCCAAACCTCAGCTTATATCCAGGTGGGAATGCTTGGTTCCTCCCCCTGGGCGGAGCCTCTCACAATGGGATGATGGAATTTTATGAGTCACACAGTGAGGTTTGGTGGCCCATTAGCCGAAGATATGCCCCGGAGGGAGTTATCAGGGACGTGTCACAGAAGAGATAAAGAACCCTGCCCCACCTGTTTTTAACAGCCTATGAAGATGGTGGTAGAATACAAACCCCTGGTCACATCTTACACGGTAACCCAAGACTCTGTCAAGTGTTGGAAGGGGCTGCCCAGGGAAGTGGTAGAGTCCCCATCCCTGGAAATGTTCAAAAAAAAGCTATGGATGTGTCACTTGAGGACGTGGGCTAGTGGCGACCACGGTGGTGCTGGTTGGCAGCTGGACTTGTTGATCTTAGAGGGCTTTTCCAACCTTAGCCTTTATGAGGTCCCATGAACTTTAATAAAAGGAAACACCTTTTGTTTTTAACTGAGTTAGGAACAACTCTCAATTTGAATACCCGAAGATGGCAGGGATCCTATTTATCATATGGGATGTTCTGGGCATGCTGACTATCAAAAGAGAGATGAGAGAATCCAGAAGGAACCTTCCCTGGCTGGACGCAGGGAATGGGTGGCTGCTAGAAATACAAGAGGGGTGCAGAGAGCTGAGGCTGTATCCAGGAGAAGAAAAAGGGAAAGAAAAATACGTGGAAGATCAAACAGTAAGGGGCCAGGAGAGGGCTGGGAGAACAATTTGAGCAGGGCAGGAGAACCAAGGAATTCTTTCACAAGCACACCAGGTGCAAAAATCTGGCCACGGAGTTTGGGAGATGAGTAATAGAGACACAAAAGGAACAGTCGGAGCAAATAAGGCCGGAATAGGAAAGCAGGATGAATATTTTGCATCTGTATCACCATGGAGAAGCTGGAGCAGGACGCCAAGCTCCTGCTTGGAAGGTGAGCCCTTCCTTACAACCACGCTGCGCTCCCTCGGAGCTGTCACCAAGTCTGAGGACAAAGAAACGTGGCTGCCTTTCCAAAAGCACTGCCTGGGGGTGCTGACCGAAGGCTCCCAGGGAAACTGAGCTGCCGTGGCATGAACGGGGAGGTCTCCCCATGGGGAGATGATGGATTAAACAAGGGGAATGGGGCAGCTCTTGCCTTTGTCAAACACCTTCTGGGAAATCAGTCTAATCTCCCTGTCCAAGTAGACGTTGATCGCTCTGCTGAGCACCACAGTTTGCTGCTCTTCACCTTCCAGCTGCCTTGGAGCTGGATCACTGGGATTCTGCTTTCCAGCTAAGGCTGTTTCTGAATTCCCTCTCCTTTGCACACTTAGCAATGAGTTCCCTGCAAGTTGTCTGTAAATCCAGCAGCACTGGGGGTTTTTACTGCTCATGAAGATGACACAAAGTTATCACTTCACAACCTTGTTGATTGTGCTCCTTATGACTCTGTCGTTCTTGAGTCTTAACTACTTAGTGCAAAATGGGAAAAAATTGTGTCATCTGTTGCATGGAAGGAGAAAAAGCAGATTTTTATTTACTTGCAGTTTTACTGTTTGCGCTGGAAACCTGGGAAATGTTTTGAAAACTGAGTGATGGGCAGTGTAGCACACAGCTGATATTTTTAAAACATGGTGAAAATTTGGGGGGATTCTTTTATATTAAGTCACACTTCATGCTAACTTTTGCATAGTTCAGGCCACAGAATCATGGAATGGTTTGGGTTGAAAGGGACCTTAAATCCCATCCAGTCCCACCCTGTGCCATGGGCAGGGACACCTTCCACTGTCCCAGGCTGCTCCAAGCCCTGATGTCCAACCTGGCCTTGGATACTTCCAGGGATCCAGGGGCAGTCACAGCTTCTCTGGGCAAGCTCCACATTCAGTGCTTTTATATGTACAGATCTGAAAATACGGAGCTCTTTACTCCTCCCTAAACTCTCCGTGTGCTTTGAAACCCTTTGCCAGCTCCAGGAGGAAACAGCTGAACACTGGCGCCTTTTCCACACCTCCCATAAATCACCACAAACACCTTTTATCATAATAAATGTAACGCACAGCATTCGCCTCCAGATCTCCTGTTTCTGTAGGAACGGGAATATTTTCACCTGGAGGCCTGGCAGAGTGAGGCTGACTGGGTTTTAGCCTTCCCTGTTAGCACATGATGGAGGAGCCGGCGTCGCGCACCTCCGAGCACGATGCCAATTATTTTCCCTGGCAAGCTGTCGCCTGGCAGGCTGGCTTTATATTTGCAATTTCCTCCGAAGTATGTGAGACTAAACGAGGCGCAAACAAGGCAGGCCATGATTTATTCCGAGTGATTGGTTTAGGTGCTGATTCTCAGGGAAGGGTGCCATGGGTGCTACATATTTAAATAGGCAGAAGGCCTGGTTTGGGATGGAATAAGTGTTCAAGTCAAATTGTTGTGTGTTATCTTGGCTTTCCTGTGCTGCCTAATTTCCCAACTGTTGCTTTCTGTATTTGCTGCCTGTTCCTTGTCACCTCTGCAGTTTTCTAAGTGGCAACAAAATGTGTATTACAAAATGGATTTAACCCTCTGGCAGCAGATGTTGTCTCCCAGGAATAACTGCTATGAGTCATGGAAAAGTTCTGTTTCTAACTCAGTTCATTGCAAAGCCCAGTCTTCTTTTCTGACCACTCTAAAGTGACGTGGGAACCTCTCATTGCATTTGTTTTTATAACTATCTGTAAACACATTTAGGAAAGGCTCCAATATCTGCTGCTTTAGGGTGGGGTTTGGATAAAAGGCTCTGGAAGGAACTTGGTTTACCAAGAGTGCACTCAAACCTCACACCTTCATAGCAGGCTAATGCACAGATATTTCCTGGCTCTCCTGCTGTTTGGAATTTCCCAATGATTTTCTCACTCCCTCTTAATTCCAGTGAGTTTCATTTCCCCCACTGGAAAAGAAGGCATGATCCATGTTTGTGTCACAGTGAAATGGTATTACCATTGCTCTTGCCTTTGCACAAGCCCAGGGATGTGGGTGTTGTTTGTAAGATAAAGCCTGGATAGTGTCAGGAGGGAGGGGAGGAAGGAGGGAAGGAGGGAAGGAAAGGAGGAAGGGAGGAAGGTGTTTTTCTCTTCATTTTGGTATTTTTCTCGTCATAGAATCGTATTTTCATCCCAGATTTCAATCTCCCACCTTTTTGGAACTGTGAAAAAGGAGAAAACTCTTGGCATTGAGTGTTGATATGAAAGATGGCAGAGGAGTAGAGCTCGAAATTATATATTTATCTGTCAGTTTTCTGGTAAGGAAATTTGGCCAGATTTTCTTAAAATGGGCTGAGTGAATTAGAGAAACATAACACAGACTATTTTTTTCTGGCAATTCAGTGATGTAATCAAGTAGAGGTTTATTTAACTAAAAGGGGAAGGGTTACAGAAGTGGTGTTTTGCAATATTTCTTACGTGATGGAAGTGTTTCTTCTGCAAACTGACCCTGATTTCTTCATTTTCTTGCCACACCATAAGGTTTATTGGTTCTCCCAGATATCAGAGAGGAAATTTCTCTGCATATCACAGTGGGAAGATGGAGACTTCCCCTGGAGTGACCTTACTGTGGCCCTTCAGTACCTGAAGGAGCTACAAGAAATCTGGAGAAGAACAGTTTACAAGGGATGGAGTGCCAGGACAAGGGGGAATGGCTTCCCAGTGCCAGAGGGCAGGGATGGATGGGATATTGGGCAGGAATTGTTCCCTGTGAGGGTGGGCAGGCCCTGGCACAGGGTGCCCAGAGCAGCTGTGGCTGCCCCTGGATCCCTGGCAGTGCCCAAGGCCGGGCTGGACACTGGGGCTTGGAGCAGCCTGGGACAGTGGGAGGTGTCCCTGCCCATGGCAGGGGTGGCACTGGATGGGCTTTAAGGTCCCTCCAACCCAAACCAGTCTGGGATTCTATGATTTAAAGGAGGACTTTATTGGTGTGTGTGACCCAAACCCATTTTTGCAGTTTGTCTTGTCCTGTTCCAAGATTTTTTTTGCATTTTGAATTATTTGCAAAGCAGCCTCAGCTACACTAATCCCCTTGACACCAATCTGTTGTAATGGCTGCAGTAAAAATGAGAACCAAGTTTCCTGTCTTATAAATACATCTGCAGTTGGTTTAGATAGCAATAAACCATCAGTATTTAAAGTGTGGTATGGAGAAATGTGGTTGCAGCAGGAAAGGAGTGTGGAGAACAGGGCACCAAAATCATTGGGCATAGATCAGTGTATTGCTGAATTTGGATATGGAAATGAGAAAAGTCAGGACAGCTTGGAAAATGTAATGTTTTTATGCTTGTTCTTATATGAATCCTCCTTCTTGGGGGGGTACCAGGGGTTCTTTAGAAATTATTTGTGGGAAAAGAGCAGTGATCCTTCCCCCTCAGGAGCTTCTGGCAATCTGAAAGATATTAAAAACGCAGAAGCAGTAAGATCCAGCCAGCCCGAGCCCAGATTCAAGGTTTAATTGTTGATGTTTGTCGTTCACAATGTAACCTACAAGCGGTAGGCATAAATATATTTAGGAAGTCTGGTTTTCTGTCAAAAATTATTTTTAGAGTGAAAAGAATGCCCGACTGAAAGACTGCTTGTGGAAGAATTCCTTATTTTCTCATTTGCCTTTATTTTATTAGACAAATATCAAAGTAGGGGAGTGGTAACTTCCTGGGAGAGAAGTCGAGAAGAGTAAACTTTTAAATCAACATTGCATTGTTTTCTTCTCTCTTTAGATCTCCAAAGACCTGCATTCGTAGAGATTTCAAAATTCTTTGTCAATTAGTTGGGAAGGGAATCACTCTTTCCCTCAATTAGTCAGGCTGCATAATGAATATGAGAGGAAAATCCAGCTGAAATCCCAGCGTGTGCTGTGCTCCGAGAGTGCATGGAGCCAGTTTATCTGAGGGACACCGGCTGAACTTAAAGCACCTAATCCATTTACGTACATATCAATTACCCTGTAATGGTTAATTATCCGTGATCCCGTTAGGGGAGCAATCAAGCAATCGCATATGTTACCCTCTTCTACAGTCATCAAATACTGGAGGCCACCTCGGAGGAAATATTTGACCTAATTTTTGCAGATCGATGAAAACACGGCAGGAAATCAGCGTTCGTTTTTCAGGGATGGGAGTTGTTGGGGAGTTCGGGGGCATTTCCAGAGTTGGTTTTAGTGCTGTTCTAAAGGTCCCAGTCGAAGTCCTCAGGCTTATCTCGGCTTCTTGAGGCGTCTCTGATAAAGTGCGGGAGCGCTCTCCCGTGCCCCAGGGCCGTCCCCGAGCCGGGCCCAGCACCAGAACGTGCCTCTGCAGGGCTGGACAGCCGGGAAACTCCAAATTCCGGAGCACACGGAACATCCGAGCTGCAGTAAGGCGAGGCCACCCCCTGCTCCACGTGAAGGCGACGGGCAGCACCGAGGCGCCTTGGCGCAGCACGAGTTCTCACATGGTGCCCAAATCGCGCCCGAACTCAACCCAGGGAGCCGTCCCGGAGCTTCAGGTAAAGTTAACAGCCGCTAACATTCCGCTCGCTGAGTGTGAAGGTTGAGTTATAGCACTACTGGGGTTCGGGATGTTTTTGTGTGGATGGAAGGTTCTTCCTGCAGCGGACGCTGAAGGGAAGAGCTCCCCCGGGCGCCACACCGCTGTTCGCCCGCTGCGAGTCTGTTTCGCAGCGGCTGATTCCCTTGGGGAGCCTGGGGAATTAAAGGCTCTGCTTTGTTTTGTTTTCTGCGGACAGGTACTAAGAGCTAATAATAGCGGGTAAAGTATCCTCTTCCTTCTCTTCCATTAACAGAAGATTGAGGCCAGGCTTAGATCACTTAACAGGGGACATCAGCAGCGGGATGTTTTTGTGTGGGCCGCGGTGAAGGGTTTTGAGGCTGCGATGTCCCGCAGCAGGTTCGGGATGGCGCCGGGCGAAGGGAACACAGCGTTCGGAAAGGCAGATTAAAGTTTCTCTGAACAAGGAGCTCCTCAGTAATCCTGTGCTCGTGGGGGTTTGGGTGCGTTTAGGAATCAGCGCTGAGGCTTCTCTAGAGCCTTTTATAGCAAATATAAGAGCCAAGGAAGAACTCGGCCCTGCTGGAATCTGTAACCCCTGAGCCTGGGTGGGATATTAATGCTCGCTGCTTTGGGTATGGAGAGAAATGAGGAAGATTGTTGAGCTTGTGATGGGACACCCTCCCTTTTCGGCCGAGGGTAAAGGAGCAGAGAGGCTGCTGCTTCGCTAAAGTCCTTTATTTTGCAGTTCCATAGTTTTCTGAAGGTAGAGTTCGAAGGGGATACACAGTAAGGCAAAGCAGCAGCGACAGCGACAGCAGGCTAAACAGCTCTTCTTGTTCTTCTTGTTGTCCACTAACTAACTTACAGAAGTGCAGATTGTATTTGTTAATTAACCAATAAAATTAACACACAATTCTAGTTTTTTTTCTTAGCCTATCCCAGTCTAATTCTAATGATCGTAACTCTTACACAAGTCTTACACAGGTATTACACAGATTTGCCTATATAGTTTCTATCAGCTCTCATTGTTTCTGTGAACACTCCATCTAAAAAATGTGAACAATATAGTCCCATCCATGTTTTGTCTAGAGTAAAGAAATTCTGTGAAAGGGTGAAACTGTTGCAGTACAAACTGTGTTTAAGGTCTCTTTGCTGCAGCTTTTCAATGTTTAAGGCACTTAGCATATATTTCTACTAAGAGTTAAAAATCTATATTTCTATTTCACTTTGGTGCAGCTTCATGTATCTCAGCTTATCCAAAGGTTTTAATTCAGTCCCTGTGCTTTGGCTTTCCTCTGGGCCTGGGTCCAGAGGAGCTCTCACTCCAACAGAAAATGAACCTCTGCACTTCCTCCCAGCCTGCTGAATCCGATCTGCTGGTCCTCATTCACTGGCTTCCTAAACACAGTGTCCTAAATTACCTCCACATTCTTCTCATTCTGGTCAGATTCAGGACAAAGAAGTGTCACCTGCGTGCTGAGCGGCTGCAGAAACGCAATGGGGTGAATCAGGAGCATCCTTGGGTGCTGTCATTAGTTGTGAGAGGTCCTGGGGCTGTGTCAGGTGTTGGATCCACTCTGGGCTGGAGGCTGTAAAAGCTGTGGATTTCTAGGACTGAGGTAGAGGCTGCTGCCCTAAATGCGAGGGTCAAAAACCACTGGGGTCACCTGTTGCTGAGTTGGGTTTGGGCCAGAGATGAAGAAGGCGGCAGCATGTTGAGGAGTTCTGCACACAGAAACATCTGTGTGCTTTCTTTTGGCTTTTTGCTCCAAATCTGAGGCATTTCTGACTCTTGTAAGTGAGGAGGTGGCATAAACAGCTCCTTACTTCACGAGGCTTTGCAAGGTCTTCAAAGCCGCAGCTTTTCAAGAAAGAAGCAGTGATTATAAATCACAAAAACTTCTTTGTCTGCTGGTATTTCAGGGTAAAAGGTGCCTTGGAGTCTGGGCTCTGCATGAACATTTGTGGCACTGACTGCTCAGATGTTTGTTTAAAGGGGATTTTCCCTATGATCTAGGCCGTGGAAACCCCCATTTAACCCATCCTGACCATAGCTTGGGGCTGAAGATGCCTCCAAAAGCTCAGGCACACCTGATTCTCTCCTAAAGGTGCTCCCAAAAGCTCAGGCACAACTGATTCTCCACTGAAGGTGATCCCAAAAGCTCAGGCACGCCTGATTCTCCACTGAAGGTTGTCCCCAAAGCTCAGGCACACTCGACTCTCTCATGTCCTCCTGGCAAGTGAAGCTAAACGAGATCTGAAATGGGGACACTTCAGGAAATTTTCAGTGCCATATGGATTTTCTCAAAAAACTGAGCATTCGTTGGCCGCAGGGAAATAAAATTCCCAAGTGAACACACTCTCCTGGCAAACCTCAGCAGCCATGGAGCCACTCCTGTCCCTTTCTCAAATCCCTGAGAGGGTTATTGGGGTGCCTTGCTCTTGTGGGGTGCGCCATCTGACCAAAGCTCTCCTTGTCTGTCCTGTTCTGAAGCATCTTTATTCCTCATGTTGTATTTGATCCCAGAATCGAGGCTCCACTGCTCCTTGCTGGGTGTTTGTGGTCTCCTGAGAAGCACCTGCCCCCAAATTCCTTCTGTGCCAGCTCACACCCAGCTCCACCCGAGGGCTCATTGAAGGACAAGACAGTGACTCATTCTTCCCTCTCAGAAATAGCACCCAGAAAGCTCAACAGAGGAAGTCAACAATGAACACAAGGATTACAAAAATGCTCCCATTCTCCACGAGTTAATTTTAGAGTAAAATCAACATTTGTTCACGGTTTAGAAAGATCTCCGTCCTCATTATTAGTGTTGTTATTGTCACTGTGGCTATTTTTACACAGCGCCTTCGATTTGCAAGGGGGTGTTTTTGAGCAAATGGGAAGCTGGGTGTTCATGGTAATCAGAGGATTGGGTCAAAATCCCTGCACTGGGAGCGTGAATTCCTTTGCAAACACAAAGGATTTCTGAGAGGTTTGGTTTCTTTGCGTTTCTTTTGGAGCAGATGGCGGTGAGGGATGGGGAGAGTGACTTCATCATCCAATTCCCGTTGCCTGTAAGGACCTAAAAAATAGTTCATACACCTAAAAAATAGCTCATACGTAGAGATACAGGGGGAAAAAAAGGAGATTTCATTTCTGCAGCCTCTCCAGTGTGAGAGTCTTGGTCAGGTCTCAGGGGATTCCCACCACCCCAATCTCACTGTAACTTACTCTCTTCCGAGATTTTCTGTCCTGGTTTTGATCTCGTTTGACTTTGCTGGACACCATTTCTGCCTGTTTTGATCCACTGGTATTTTGTCTTGTGAAGACAGGAGTTTTGAATCGTCCCAAAGACAGCTTGTTATTTTGTAGGGAGAAAAAAAAGTCAGCTTTCATCCTTTATTTTGACTGTCTTTGATTTGTGAAATTGAGTATTCCACAAAAGAGCCCTGTGGAGGAAAATCTGCTGGGTTCCAGGTACTGAACAGCAAAGCCATGAGCAAGTTAAGTGATGACAGGGAAGATAAATCCTGCACTCAAAACAGCCAAAGGTTTTGGTGGAGCCAGGAAGGCAACAGATCATCACTGGGCATGGCTGATGGCTCTTGCAAAGGAAAGAAAACACTTCCTTCCAATTTTTTTACGTGGATAAAAGCTGTAATGACAGTAATTGCCCAGAGGTTCATAGCTCTGTGTGTGGGAGAAGGAAGTTCTCCGTTAGAAGTGCTGCTCTGACCAAGGTAATGCCCGGGGGGAAGAGAACAGGATGGAAAATCAGCCTTTGCCATGCTGTATTCTAGAATGGGAACGAAGGGAAGAAATTAGGATTGTCATAGTAAAGTTCAAAAGCTCAAAACAACACAAGATGTAATGCGAGTTCGGCTCTAGTAAAAATGAGATGCAGGTCTTTGGTGAAGTGTCTTCAGGGCTTGTTGTCCCAAAAGTTCCCTTTCAGACTGAAATTTTTCGTTACTCAGCCTAAAAGTGAATTTAGGTGGAGAGGTTGTTGTATTGTTGGTTGTTGTACTGTAATGTTTCTGAATTACCAGAGTAGTTTCTCTCCCCACTATAAACAAATATCCCTAAGCAAAGCCAGGTGCTGCTCGGCAAAGAGGATGCTCATATATAAGTAACCATTGTAAGAGTTTCTTGCTGCTTTTAAATAAATAAAAATATTTCCTCCCTCTCCCCAAGAATGTGTGGCTATTTAGAAATAGAGGCTTCTATTATGAATGGATGTCCCCACTGCCTTTATATTTCTTATTTCTATCGTGTTGTACTCAGCAGGATGTTCACTTCCTAATATTATTCTGATTTAAAATTAATACAGTTCATGTGCACTGAGTATAAATGTATAAATCACAAAACTAAGTGCTGCTCTCCCTTGAAAATAATAGTTAGGTATAGATCTAATGCTTCCACTTCACAACTAAATTTCCCTTGAGGGGTCTAAAAGGTGACGTGACATTTCAGCCCACAGGTTGAGAGGGAAGATTTGGGGTTTAAGATGTCAAGTGAACAATAGAGTGTGGAACAATANCCATTGTAAGAGTTTCTTGCTGCTTTTAAATAAATAAAAATATTTCCTCCCTCTCCCCAAGAATATGTGGCTATTTAGAAATAGAGGGGCTTATTATGAATGGATGGATGTTCACACTGCCTTTATATTTCTTATTTCTTTTGTGTTGTACTCAGCAGGATGTTCACTTCCTAATATTATTCTGATTTAAAATTAATACAGTTCAGTTGCACTGAATATAAATGTATAAATCACAAAACTAAGTGCTGCTCTCCCTTGAAAATAATAGTTAGGTATAGATCTAATGCTTCCACTGCACAATTAAATTTCCCTCGAGGGGTCTAAAAGGTGACATGACATTTCAGACCACAGGTTGAGAGGGAAGACTTGGGGTTTAAGATATCAATTTTGCTTCTGAGTGTGGAACAATTNGCAGGGCAGGGAGGGATCCTGCCCCTCTGGCCAGCCCTGGGGGCACCTCTGCAGTGCCGTGCCCAGCTCTGGGCTCCTCAGCACAGCAGGGCCAGGGAGCTGCTGGAGCGGGGCCGGCGGAGGCTGCGGGGCTGAGGAAGGGCCTGGAGCATCTCGGTGCCCAGGAAAGGCTGAGGGAGCTGGGGCTGTGCAGCCTCGAGAGGAGCCCCGGCCGAGAGGGGCCCTCAGGCCTGGGTGTCCCTGGCTGCAGGGAGGGCTCCGAGCAGGGCCCGGGCTCTGCTCCGGGGGCCCAGCCATGGCACCAGAGCCACGGGCAGGGCCCGATGCCAGCAATTCCCCTGCACAGGAGGCACAGCTTCTGCCCTGGGCAGTGCCCAGCCCTGACCAGATTGTCCCGAGAGCCTGTGGGGTCTCCTCCCTGGGGCTGTTCCAGAGCTGTGTGCACACAGTGCTGTGCCCTGTGCTCTGGGATGGCCCTGCTGGAGCACGGAGGTGCCACCAGGTGCCCGCTGTGCTCCCTTCCAAACTGCCCCAATGTGGGATTCTGTGATAATCCTGTACAATGCAAAAAAAATCTCAGTATTTGTTCGTTAATGAGCTGCTGTCTCGTTACACAAGGATTGATACCAACCTGATAGTTGAGATCTGTTATAATCATCATCCAGAATGCAAAACAGTTCCAGTGATTCCCATTTGGAGCTTAGTGAATATCATTCGTTATTATTGTTAATCTGCTGGCAGACATGACAGAGCAGCCCAGGAACAGGCAGGGTCATCAGTATTCCTGTGCTGTGGGCTGCTTTTGCTGCCCTGTGTTTGATGTTGGCCTGCTCATGTCGTGGCCATTGTAGGTACAACCAAGTCCCCTATTTAGATAAATTCCCTTGGTTTGAGTGTCATTTTGAGGGCATTACAGCAATCACTGTTGAGCCCCAGGCTGACTTTACTCTAAGGTTACTCTTAGGTTTATCTTAGGGGGAAATACTCGGGAGTGGTTTTCCATTGGTACTAGGGACTGTCAGCCTTTCTGCCATTATCCCTTCAGAATCCCTGTATTCCCTTAGGAAATACAGAGCTTCGTTTCCGCTTTTCAGCCTTGGTTCACCTTGTGCTCAGGGCTTGGTCTACTTGTGGGTTACTCCTTACTTTCTCTGTGGATTTTTTTTATTTGTAGAGGAAGGAGGTGGGACAGGAGGAATCCAGACTCAGCTGGGCTGTGAGCATTACTTCCTTTATTCCAGGATCCCATCTGACCCTCAGCAGTGGGGAATGAAGTCTGAAGTTAATTCTAGGAGTAAATTTGGGTCTCCTACCAGCAGCCACAGCTCCCTGTGCCAAAACACCTGGACTCAGTGCTGGAAAAAGGGATGTGGATCCTCGATCTCCCTCAGCCAAATACAGGGCTGCCTCCAGATGCTGGCACGCCTGAGGCAGGAGTTCAGTCTCTGTGGATACTTCTGCCCAGTGGATGTGAATCCCAAGAGGTGGAAGTGCATCAGCAGTGGAATAGGGGATGAGCACGCCTTGAAGGATAGTGGATATCTGCCTGTGGAAAAACATGGAAGTAGGAAAGCTAATATCCAGCTGAGGATATTCCAAAAGTTGGAGGAAAGCTGATTATTTGCAGATCGTATTAGGGAGTATGGGTGAAGGGGTAAGGAGACAAATGCCACAGGGTAGAAGTGGATTCCATGGAATTCAGGATGGGAGCACTGCAACGTCAGCAGCTGGAAGAATTCCTCAGGAGCCCCTCAAAACAGCCAGTGAAGGGAGGTGGGGACAGCCAAGAGGGTGACAGAGAGAAGAAGTGGATCATCCAAGTACATGAGGAGGAAACAGCACAGAAGAAAAGGAAGAAGTCCCAAGGATGTGCTCCCGAGACAGGAGGAGGAAAAGGGAATGGTAGGAACTGGGGCAGGCACGGAGGGAATAAAGGCAGGAGCTGGGAAGCTGGGGGATGGCAAGGAAGGATGAACACAGATGCATCACTGATTTTTGGAACTAGCTGAAGGTTTGTTGAAGATATACCAAGCATGAAGAGTTAACAACGTGAGAAAGTACCAGGAGAGCTGGGAAGAAAGGGGACAATAGGGATAAGAAGTGATTAAGCTTAAAGCAAGGGAGCTATTTTGATCTAGACAAATTACACAGGCATAATTAGTGTTTAGCAGGGAGAGAGAAAAGGCATTTTTAGATCCGGACCATGTTTTGAGTTATATTTTCATGATAAAATATAAATATGAGTAAAAAGAATGTATTACAAAAGTGTTCTCCATGTATCCATTTGGATTTGGCAATTACAGCAGGAGAGTTCGGGAGAGGTTTCAAGGGGGCTCTGTAGTGGTTCTGCAAGCAGAAGTGGCTTCATATGTGTGGTGACATGAGAGAGAGCAAAAATAGGGGCACAGGGATGATGGAAAGTGCCAGGGGAGCACAGGTTTCTTCCTTGGTTTTGTTGTCTCACCGGAGAGAGCCTGGCAAGGATAATTCTGAACAGTTACTCTGTTGGCACAACCTGTGTAAGGGTCGCAGGTGTGGAGGATTCAGGTAGAAAACAGCCAAAGTATGAGGAGAAGCCACCTTCCTCTTATTCCAGCAGATCCACGGAGACCTGGAGATGGCCTAACTATTGCTTGGTTCAGCCAAACACCAGTGGGGCTTCCTGCTGTGCTTTTCTCTGGAGGCGTTTCATCCAGCTCTGGAATATTCCAGCATAAAAATTCGGAATGTGGGAGAGAGCAGTGGAGATGGAGAAGCAATAAGGGGGTTATCTGCTATAGATTTTAAACTGGAATGATAATGACTTCAGTGTTTTCTGTATAATTCTTAAAACCCCCTCAGGTCCGTCTGAAGTGTTTTATTGCGTTTCCTGTAAGACATAAAGATGAATTTGGGGAATACTTAAAGGCATTTTTAATCCACCTTTGTTCTTTTCAATATGCTTTAAATATGTTTCCATTAACTTTGCCAGTACTGCGCGGTGTTCCTGCTTCTGAGAGCTGCTTGACCTGTGCTCAAGGTCTATCACATAACGGCACTTTAACATGGAAATGATTCCAGGAGGTGAAGGTGAAGGCATCGAGTGCTTCCAATCTTCCTTCCTCAGCTGGATAAGAAATGCAAAGGGAAATACCTTAAATACACACTGTACGTTTTCCCTGCTGCCCAGCGTTTATCCAATCAAGGATTTTCCAACAGCGAGTAAGTACAAGCTACGCAGAGCATTTTAAGAAGCAAAACCTGACAGCTTCAGCAAAGAGGCAGGGAGGCTGGAAATCCAGCGCTCCGGGATTTGCCGCGGGCACTGTGGAGAAGCCAGGATCCTTCCTGCATCCTTCCTGCTCCTCCTGGCTCCGGGCAATCCGCTCCAGCCACGTGTCCAATAAGCTCCTTGGCACTGGAAAGGTACTTACTGGCTCCCTGCTCACCTTTGTACAGGACTGAGCGTCGGGAAAAGCGGCAGCGCTGCCGTCGTGTTGGACGGACGGCCAAGTCTCCGTCGGAATTTAGTCCCTAAGTGTCTTAGGAGAAGCTCAGAACTGCACAACTGTGAACTCCTGGTCATATTTTAAGACTCTCATCCTAAATATTCCCATCCACTCAGAAGTAAAAGGGAAATCAAAGAATCATAGGATCATTAAGGTTGGAGAAGACCTTTAAGGTATTCATGTCCAACCATCAACCACCGTGTTCACCACTAACCCATGTCCTCAAGTGCCACATCCACACGTTCCTTGGACACTTCCAGGGATAGGGAGTCCATCCCTGCCCTGGGCAGTCTGCTCCTGTGATCCAAGGGCATCCACCTTTGGATCCAAAAGAGCAGCCTCAGAGCTGTGCCACTTGGTGCTTTGTTGCAAGGCTGATGAAAGTGCCTTGAAACTCACCTTTATCCAGAACTGAGGGACAGAGGGTTTGGAGCACAGTGGGGAATTCTTCTCTCCTGCAGGTTCTCCTGTGAGGCTGTGGCTGCTCCAGCCCTGGAAGTGTCCAAGGCCAGGCTGGACAGGGCTTGGAGCACCCTGGGATAGTGGAAGGTGTCCCTGCCCAAGGCACGGGGGGGCACTGGATGGGCTTTAAGGTCCGTCCAACCCAAACCATTCTGGGATTCCATGATTCCCTGGCATCTGTGTCTGATGGGCTGTTTGCAGGTGCTGTGTGGGATTTGAGTTGGATAACAGAGCATTTCTTTGCCATCTTTTTCTTGGAAGCTCTCTAATAATTCAAGACTTCTCTGTCTCCAGGGGAAGAAAGAGACTTGGAGAGGAGGAGGAACTGGACAGTGCTCTCAGGGATGCCCAGGGTGGGATTGTTGGGGTGTCTGTGCAGGGCCAGGGGCTGGACTGAATGATCTCTGCAGGTCCCTTCCAGCTCAGGATACTCTGTGGCTCCATGAACTGGAGAAGGTATGGAGAAAGTCTAAAAGAGCTCAGTTCAAGGCAGAGAAAGGATGTCCTTGCCTAGTGCTACCCACAGCCCTTGTCTAGAGGAATAAGGAGGGCAAATACTCCTCCCAACCCAGGGAAAATCTTCATCTTGTGGTGAAAGAATGAACTCGATTTTCCCTCTTTGTCTTCTACAGTGATTCAAACCCTCCCATCCACAGTAACAGTGCTCAGCATTCCTCGGAGAGCAGTTGTGTGAGGACACCAGGAGAGCAGAGAGGAGGGATTTGTGGCTGTGGAGTTGTTATTGACAACACTAACTGCGGGATCGTGATGTTATTCGGGGTGAGCACAGCCGGTGCCTGGAGTGGGTGCTCTGGGAACCGACACACAGCCAGGGATTGGTGCTCTTGGTTCATCCCCTCTGATACTTTGGGTGCACACAGCAGCGATTCGTGGGCAATTCCTTCTTTTTTATCTCCAAAAAGATGTCTTGGGAAGAAACAAAATGCTCTTCTCTTGGCAGTAGGGTTTAGGACCTGGGGAACTGTACGGATTTCCTTCTCTAATCTGTGGGAATTAGCCCTGACTGACAGGGAGCCAGCATGCAGTTGACTTACAGTCCTCAGCTACCTTGCAGCTCTGTAGAATTCCGGGAATAAAAGCGCTTCTTGTCCAAAGTGGAATTCCTATGCGGATCCAACGGGAAGGGTCAATGCCGGAACGGAGGCTGCCATTGTGTCCTGGGGGAGAATCCATGCAGGTTGGAGAGCAAAATGTACTTTTTGGGGGTTAAATCTTCAGTGTACTGGTAACTCCTGGTGGGGGCTGTGGGGTCTGAAAAGAATACTAATATAAATCATAATAACAGAAACCGTAATAGTATAAACCATAATAATAGAAACCATACGAGTTCTGCTAAAAGGAAATTCGGTGGATGGTGTACTGTGTAGGACTGGATGTGTCATGCTCTGGTGCTTTAAAGCAGCACTGCCAAAGAGAGCCTTCTACCTTTCCAAAAATTTAATTGTGAGCAATAAGCCATTGAAGAATTGCCATTTGAAGACTAAAATTTCAGGTAGTGAAAAGCAGATAATCAACTGAATGCCTTGAATGTGCTGTTGGAAAGTGAGCAGAGTGTGGGAGAAGGTACCAGAGAGAGAAACAAATATACTAAAAAGCCCTGGTGCAGTGTTTGGTTTATTGCTGGAGCAGTTAGGGAAATCTCCCAGGCAGAATTACAGCTCTTCCAAAATTATTGGATGAGGAGATACCAAATCTCTCGTAAGAATATTTGGATTTGAAATACCCATTTGCTCCGAGGAACATTTAATTTTGTGTGGTGCCTTTCTCTGCCCCTTTATTGCTGAAGGATGAGCAAATAATTGAAGTGGGGTTTGTGTGTTTCCCCTGCTGCCTCTGCCAGCTCACCTGGGGAGAAGGAGGCGGGATACAACTCCAAACGAGCTGGGTTCAAGCAGGACAGGAATAAAATGTTCTTTATCCGCAGCTCAGCCGGTGACGTCCTTGTTGCTGTAGTAGGGAGCGAAGCCAGGCCATGACCGCGGAGCTGTTGGGTTCCTGCCTTGCTGAGCAGTTGTTCACAGAGGAAAACTCTGTTGAAGGCTGATATTCCTTCACCTGCTTGTTGACAGTACCTGCAGGACAGAGGCAACTGAGCTCTGTCTCCAGGACCAGGCCACGGCACCTGGATGTGGCAGTGGGGTGGCACTGCCCTGTTAGCCAGGACAGCTCTCACAGCCTCTGCATCCAGGGGGAGCAAGGACGGGGAAAGCTGCAATTCCTGCGTTTTGTGTGACTGTGACTTCAGTACTTTCTTCTGCTTGAAGTGCTTGTTTGGGGTTCCAGCCTTGGCTGGGCTTAAAATGGTGGAGAGGGGTGGGAGCTGCTGAACTTTCACAGCACCAAGTGAAATGTGCCCATTTACCAGGCACTTTTTAATATACGTGAGTGTATGTGTATATAGACCTATGGACGTTTTTTACATTTGCATTTATATGTCAGTGTGTATTTGCTTTATTTGCTACGTTCCTCGGCCCCTTTCCAAACATTAGGTGAATTTTTACAACCCCGCTGCACCTTTTTGGGGTCCCTGGATCCTCACCCAGGGGCTCTCACCGGGACACGCTGGCCCTACAAGCACCAGGCAGCCCTGGTGTTCCCACCACGCTTCCCTGGGCGCCCTGCTCAGCCCCAGAACCCCTCTGTGTGCCACGCCCTGCGCTGTAAACATGTCACCAGATGCCACACGCGGTGACCCCGGGCAGGAGGAGCGTCGGGTGGCATCCTCTCCCTCGGGGCTGGTGAAAGGAGAGCTCTGCACCCACCCACCCAACTGGGGCTTTAGGGATGGATTTTTATCTATCCTCTTTCTTCCAAGGGTTAAGCAGAGCCCGCATTTTCTGCGTCCACCATGGCAGCAGAAAGGGGATTCTGTCCCAGGACTTTCCCTGCATTTTTTGTGGACCAGCCTAGCGAGGAGTTATCTCTTAATGCGGCTTTGCAGCCCAGTAAAACCTGCTTTGCTGGCAGGGATTCAGCAGCCAGGTGAGGAGTGGCTCTCCTAGAATTGTTGCTGTCCTGATGCTTGGAGTGTTTTCCTGCTGAACAGAAGTGCTTGTGGGCTCGTTTCCTTCTGGTCCTGAGGGGCTGGAGCCTGGATTCACTTCCCACGTGGAGGATGAGGGGCACCTCCATCCCTGCTCCAGCTGTGTTTGTAGGAAGCTGGAGCAGCGGTTCTGTGCAGGGCTTGGGATGTGGGAGTGAGGCCACGGGAGGTGAGGTGTGAGGAAGCCTATTTATACACCTTAGCCTCTGGATTTCACCTGGCTTAAGGTGCGAAATGTGGCTCTCAGCCTCGGTGGCACCAAGTTCTGCACGTGCACAGAGCCAGAGCTGGCAAATGAGCAGGCAAAACTGCAGCAGCACCCGTGGTCTGCCAGCAGCACAGAGCTCCCCTATGAGCAAGGAGCATTTCCGGTCTGGGGTCTGATTTAGGCAGCGAAGATTTCCACGTATTTCCCTGAAATCTTGTTTCAGCTCAGGGCTGCCGGGCTGTGCTCTGCCACGTTGCACTGGGGGCTTTTCCTCCTGCTCTGCCCCAAAGCTTCCCAGCTGGGACAGAGTCTTGTCCCTGTGAGCACCTTGTCCAAATCCCAGTCTGTGCAAAGCCCCGCCGTGCTTGGAGTCCTTGCCCTGCTGCTTTTGTGCAGGTATTTTCAGGGCCTGCCCCAAAAGTGCTCCTGGCACATCCAGCTTCACTTCCAAGGCAGGAACGGGCAGGGTTGGACCCAAAGCATTGTGTTTGCAGTGAGAATTCCAGGTTATGCCATCAGGAGCTGCGCTGTGCTTTAGATGAGAAGTTACTGTGCGGGTTCCATCCACTTAAACCTCCTGGTTCTTTAAATAGGTGTCCTTGGCCAGCTTTTCTCACTCCGTTAATCCCAGCACAGATGAACTGGCATGCATAGAAATGTTTATGGCAGCTGCATATGGAATGTATCTGATTGTTGCATACAGGCAGAGCTCTGGGCTTGTCATTTGGTGCTCTATAAAGAGTCTTGGATAATCTTTCTGAAAGGAGCTGTGTAAATGCAGATATAATTAGCTTTTTGTAATTTTTTTCTTTTTTTTTTTTTTGGAAATAG
>VZRQ01007961.1:231402-252320 GCA_013397975.1 Machaerirhynchus nigripectus | reverse complement strand
GGCAGGAAGAGGGAGCGGGAGCACAGGGGACACAGGAAGAAAAGGAAGAACAGGGTGCAGGATGAAATGGAAAAAAAAAACCC
Source organism: Machaerirhynchus nigripectus (assembly GCA_013397975.1). Lineage (NCBI taxonomy): Eukaryota > Metazoa > Chordata > Aves > Passeriformes > Dicruridae > Machaerirhynchus > Machaerirhynchus nigripectus. The sequence goes on along the minus strand of VZRQ01007961.1, from coordinate 252,237 downwards.
CACCTGGGATGGGCAGCACGACAGAAAGGCATTAAAAAAGAGTAGGGACAGGGGACGGGACACAAGGATCCAGTGAGAAACAACGGCACAGGGAGCACGACAGAGCCACAGAGAATCAAGAGGAACAGGAGCGAGGCACGGAGAAGGACCGAGAGAAAGAGCGATAAACACACAGGAAGGAGAGAGGGACACAAAGAGGGGAAACAAGGACAGAGAGAGGCAATGACCACGGCACGGGGGCGTCGTGGGAAGACGGGCAAGGCGCAGCGGAGGGATGGACAAAGAGAGGGGTGGGCAGCAGGAGAGAGGGGGTGATCAAGAGAAGGGTACCGTGAGGGAGAAGGGCTGAGCAGCAGACGCAGACAGGTACAGGCAAAAGGACAGCGAGAGGGGCAAAGAAATACAGTCACGCTGCAGGACAAAGGAAAAAGGAGAGGAAGAAAGAAGGAAAGATGTGGGCAGGGAGCGGGACAGATACGAAGAGTAGGACAGAATAGGGAGAGGGATTGAGCAGTATTTATTAAATAAGTATTGAGTATTTATTTCTTAAAAGAAAAACAAGAATGAGAGAGAAGTAGTGAAAGGGAATGGGATGGGGAGCACACAGGACAAGAAAGGAACACAAAAGACACTCCAGACTGAGAGAAGAAAAGGGGTGGAAAGTTGGATGTAAGGCTGAAAGAAAAACAGGAACAAACCCCAGGACTTACTAGAAAGTGTGGCTAATAAATGTGTCAGTAAACTACTAGCTCAAATAGAACCAGTTACTGTCACAGCTCGGCCTGGGGTTCATTACTTAACATCTGTCTCTCGGCAGGGCCATGAACCCCCTGCTAAAACAGGAGGTGAAAGCTAAGTGGATGATGTGCACCAGGTTTGGTGCTGCTCAGCCCAGCGAACACCCTGATCTCCAAACGTTTTCTCAGGGAAATTTTACCTTTATCTGTTCTCTTCCCCTCCCAGTATCTCTGTGTGCTTGGAATGAACATGATGAGAGGCTTCTCTGTTGCCAGTTCTTTGGAAATTCTACAGTGACTTTGTGATTGAACAAGAGAAGCGTGAGAAAACCAGGAACCTTTCCTGCTGGTTCCTGCAGCGCACACAGCATGTCAGGGTGCTCGTGGGCACCTAGGACAGTCGGCCCTGAACCTGACCCACAGGCAGGGAAAGCCTGGGCTGCCTTGGGTCAAATAAACCCAAACTCAGTCCCGTGCCTGTGCTCTGAAGGGGCAGAGAAGTTTCCACACTATGGATAATAGGTCGATCTCCACACAAGAATTAAGGTATCACCTGCTCCGGGCTGTGTTCCTTGGCTGTAGTACAGCATTTTCATTGGGCATGAACAAATGCATTTTAAGCATTTTTAACTGTAACTGACCAAGTACTTTTGTTTAGAGAAACAACCAAGAAAACACCACGGACAGGAGACAATTCCATTAGAACAGTCTCTGAATTTCCAGTATTCAAAAGGAAAAGTAATAGGATAAGTGCAGGAGTGTACAGCCATTAGCAATAGAATCAGTAAGTTTCCCAACATTGCTTTTGGTATTTCATGGGAAAAAAACATTCAGCCCAAGATTTCTCATCCTTACGTTCTTTCCCTAACAAACACAATTTCAGAGAAACGTACCTCGATCTGGGTCACTTTCCCTTACTTTCCACCTGTGTCCACAATCCCGGCAGGAGCTCGGAGAGCAGCAGAGTCACTCTGTGACTTTGCCGTGTTCAGTTGTTTAAATCAGGCCCGTCCCTCTGCCAGTCCCCACATGGCAGCTTTGGCCTCCCCTTCCCCAGCAGTGAATCCTCCCCTGGTTTGTGAAGCTGCACCTCCAGCAGAGACAGAAGGATCCACCCAGTGCTGTGCCCGGAAGGCCCAGACCACGGGGAAGAACGACAGTGCTGCCGCATGAGGTTAAAAATAAGAAAAACAACCTGAGTGCCACAGCGCTGTCTGTCTAGCTAGATCTAGCGCCGGACATCGTCCGCCCGGGAGGGGGAAGGAGGCTGGCTCGCAGGGGCGTGCGGGGCTGGAGCACTCGAGGAGGAACAGACGAGACGTGGGGACTCTCTTGACGATAAACACGGACTTTACTGCATCTTGAAAAGTCACACGGAAAGAGCCCCGTGAAGCTGTTATTTGCCGTTGTTATTGCCGGATGGGGAGGGGGACAATAGACAGCCAATAATGCAGGGACATAGCATTTGAACTTGGCGGGCAAAGGGTACGGAACCAATCGGAGGACCGCGAGGGAGGAGCCAAATACCGTGGGCCAACGAGGGATCAAGGGACACAGAACCTCCGTGGGAGAAACCAAACACGGGGGGNCAGGAAGGCCAAGATCACGGGGAAGGATGACAGTGTCAACCCTTAAGATTAAAAATACGAAAAACAATGTGAGGAAATGACAAAAAGTCCAGTTTTACTTAGGCTCCCGCAAGTGGCATTTTATGGTTCTGCAGTGTGTACTTCCTCCAAGTTAAACAATAATCCCCTCATAGGAGAGTTAACTTCTCCATTAAGCCTCTTCTGTTATTAAGATTTAGGGATTTATTACATCCAGCTTTATTTCCTGTAACCTTCCCAGTTAATTCTCTGTTGCAAAAACAAGGGGGTAATAAATAGAGAGACCAACTCAACTATAACCTTTTCCTTGCTTTTCAGGATTTCCTAACATCAAACACCTCGTGCTGGAGAAGAAAGAATAGCTTGTTTTTACACATCCAAATCCCTTCAAGTTTCAGTATCATCTGTTTCCTGGCATTATGAGGAGTGAGAAGTGTTTTGCACAACACAATGAATAAAATGGTCTAATTTTCAGAAGACACAATTGCACGAGAACATTGCACGAGAACAGACAGCAAAACTGCCTCAAGGCAGTTTGGGCACAGGTTTCCCTTTTTGCACTCCGAACTTTCTTTTGTGTCATGCCTGAAATTCTGAGTTTCTTAGTACTCTGCCCCGGTCCTTCCCTCTACTGTCAGCACTGCTGACACATGAAAAGGGAGGAATTTTCTTTAGCACTGGATGTCAGCCTTAACGCCACAAGAAGTGGTTCAGCAGGCAAGAAACCTGCCTGCTGCTTACACGACTGCTCAGGCCAAGGATGCCAGCTCAGTGAGAGAGCTGCCACGTCCCTCCTTTGCTCAGAGCTTGTAGTGGGACAAGCAGCACAACACCCAGCAGATCAGAGTCACCTACACACGAAACTTTCCAGTGTGAACCATCCAAAACAAAAAGGTGTCCCCCAAAACCCACAGCACACAACATCCCAAATTGTAACTCAGTATCACGATGTTGTGTTCTGTGTCACATGCCCTACATTAGTTGAGCTCTTCCCAGACTTCTGAGCTTCACAAGGCAGGAGATTGACTTGACCCAGGAACTAAACACTCCTGAGGAAGTGTCTGATAACACCTCTACATTTGACAGCTGATCCTTGTGCTGAAAGGATCCCTCTTTCTTCCCTTCAGGCAATTCCAAGGCTCACTGCTCCCATCCGGGAACAGGCCCCCGTCTGGATCTTCTCGTGGAGTATCCCTGCAGTCTTCCCTGCTGGGATCCTGCTCAGGAATCCATGGGGTACAAATTTAATAATTAATTCTTCTCACCCCCGCCCAGTTCTAATTCCAAAGGACTTTGTGTCCACCTTACCTGGCTGGAGTCTGGTTTCAACTCTGTTCTTACTGCTTCCGCTGCTTTCCATTTCCCAGGAATTCCTCTGACGGAGTGACAGCATATATCAACTCCTCCAGGATTCCCTCTGTTGCGTTTGGGTGCTGGAAGAATATCAAAACCTGGGCCCCCAGGGCTTTACTATCAGGAATTACATCCCTGGATTTGTTAGTTTCCAAATATTATCTCTTCCCCAACAAAGAACTGGGCATCCAAGGAATATAGAAATGGACATGCTAACCACTGTTTACTCCTCTGGAATGTCAGAGCTTGGAAAAATGGGCAAATGGGGCTTTTCCTGGTGGTACCCATGAGGTGTATTTTACCTAAGAGCCCCTTCCCATGTCTTTCCCTGTATCCACCAAAAATGCACCTGCTCATTCCCCAGCTGCTTGCTCCCTCTCTTCCTTTATCCCACAGAATTTTACAGGTGAATATTTCCCACTGGAAGAGCACCTTTCATTCCAAACCTAAGAACAAATGAATAATTTCCTTTGAATTTCATTTATAGTAAACTTTATGCCCATAATTCCAACCCCATCCACAATAGCTATTTGCATACAATCCTTTCCATTCTCAATCATTCTTCTTCAGGCTATTTGCCAGATTCAAAAATGTTTTAATACATTGGTATTTAGGAGCTGATTCTAAAAAGCAAACTGGGAGTAGCTCTTCAGCTTCTCATGGGGAAAAGGACGTATGAAGGATACATTGCAGAGGTGGCAACTGAATCAGAGAGTCTGAAACCTTGGAAAGTGCAATTTAGGTCCCTAACGGCTAAAACAATTTTATGGGTAGTTATGCTGTAATCCTTGTGCAGACTTTTAAATCTGTATGATTTACTGTCCAGTATCTTTCTAACTAAACTTGTTAGAAATTTAGATTTAGGGTTTGAATTTGGGGTCTATTCACTACAAAATCTTGCAAAGCCTGAAGGACTGGGGTAGTGACTGCTCTCAGCAAAGGTTCTTTATTAATACTATGTCAAATTTCCCTCAGCTGCGGGCAGGAAAGGCAAGGGTCTTGGTTAGGAATTCTGCAAGCAAGGCCTGTATGACTGTTGATTTATTGCCTGTGTGTCAGTGAGCCAGGGCTGGGACAAGGACTTGTGCAGGTACGGAGCTGGCACTGGAGCTGTTGCCCTTTGGAGCCATTTTAGTCTGATTATAGAACATTTTGGAGTCTATATCCAGAGTTCAGTTTGTAGCTGGATCTCACTCCAAGTGCAAGCAGCCAGGTGAGGGTTCTTACCTGTCCAGCCCAATGCCTTCTGTTCAGCCAGGCTGCAGCTGTTGCTGGCACATTGGGATTGGGGCAACTTTTCCGGGGAACTGGAGATCACTAAGCACTGGTGGTGGTGGTGGCACGAGGTGTGTAGGGACCTGGGGACAGGTATCTGTGCTGTCCAAACAGGAAGTTTTTAACACCACACTAAATCTGACCTTCTAGCATGCAGGAATTTCTTGGGATTTGCTGGGTTTTCTCACGTGGTAAGTAACGTGAACATAATGAAAAGTCAAGGCAGGGGTATTAAAAATCCTGATGGTGCTGACAGGTGGGGAGGAGCTGCCATCCCACCTGGAGCAGCATCCCACCTCTGCAAGCACTGCCACACTCCCATGGAGGTGTTAGCCAAGCCTGGGAATGCTGCTGAGCCCGACTGCCCTTTCCAGGCATGCGCTGCCAGTCGTGGCCAGTGCCACGGCCCTGTACCGCACGGATCGCTAGGGGAGAGCTCTCTGCTGCGCAGACACACCAGCAGCAGGGCATCTCGCCCCCAGAAGAGCTTATGTGTTGCTTGTTAACTGGTAAAATAAACAGGACAAGCTGTCTTGTAGCGAGTTATTTTGGTGCCATGGGATCAACACTCCAGACTGACAATGAACACCTTACTGGGGAAGTGAGATCTGAAAAGGTAAGCTGGATTTCTGTCTGTCTGACAGACACCTCCCTTTACAAACTCTAAAAGCTACACCCAACTTTCACAAAGCAGAAGTCTTCTGCACATCCCCTGCAAATGTGTGGAGTTTCTCTCCAGAGCAGGGATGCCTGCTTTGAGGTTACTCCTGCGGAGGTTGAGTGAAAGGACTGTGTACACTATTGTCATTGTGGTGGTAAGTTCCATGTGACTCCTAATCAATACTCTTTCTTTTGCTAGCTTCAAAATAAGTACCTTGATATCATGCACTTTTATGTAATCTACTAGTAGTTCTGTTTTGTTTATACTGTGTAGTAACTGAGTAAGACCTTTTGTCTGCTATCTCCTGTCTGTTCAATAAATAACTGATTTTATAAATTAACCTGATCTGCCATCCTTAGAACTTGCGGGCCAGAGCGCTTTCTTGAATTTAAGCTTTTGCCAAAAATCTGAGGCTAAGGCAAGGGCTTGCCTGAAGCTCCCACTCGTTCCATGACATTTTTGGCATAGTCAAAGACAGGATGGCAAACAATTTAGAGAAACAGACAAAAGGCTTAGCAGATTACTAACGAAGGCAGAGTTTTCATATTGAAACTGACCATCCTTGACCAGTAGATAACTGGTGTGAGTGGGAAAAAAAGCAGGGGAAAGAAGATGAAGAACGCGGATCACTGAAAGATAAAAAAAGGAGAAAGCATTATTTGAAATGCACTGGCACTATGTTTAAAATCTGCATGGCAATGGAGGGAACAGATGATAAAAGAAAATGGTAGTTTGAGAAATGAAATAAAGGACAGAAAACATAGAATTGTCTCTACAATACCAAAATGACCAACTGAAACCAACAGTTAAAAGAATCCAAGGGAAAGACAAAAACCTGGGAAGAAAATGTAGAATCGGTATTATTAAAATAACCCAGAGATGATCATATCCCAGGAGCCTGATTTTGGTATGTTTTACAGAATTGGCTGGGTAGCTCTTACTTCTTACGTTTACATAGTCCGTTCATGGCAGGTCCAGCCTGTGCTTCAACTTAGTGCCACTCTGAGCCCTCAGTCCGCAGGGGACTGAACATTTTGGGAAGTTCTTACAGCTCTATTTAATGCTTTATGGATTATGATGATTTCCTGGGAGCAGGCTGTCCATCCTGACGTGTTTCCTTCCCTCTCCCTGTCAGACTGTACCTGTGGCAAGGCCAAGGGGAGACCAGGATCTGTAAAATCGAACTCTCCGTGTCTTCCCGAGGCTGAAGCAGGTTGCTATCAATGCTGATGGGAGCGTGAGGTGCTAAAGACTGAAAACTCGTTCTTTTCCCCCTGAATCCCAAGACACTGTGTCCATAAGAAGCTCCTTTCGTTTCACCTTAGGGATACTTTCCCAAGGCAGCAGGCAGAGGAACCTGAGAACACACTGAGCACAGCTGGAGGTGTTGGGAAGAGATCTCCCTTTGGGCTGTATAGGTCAGTGTGGTTCCTTGTGAACATTCCCATAGGACCATATGCTTCGTGTTTTCCAGGATTCCACTACAGACATGGTGCTGTAAAATCTTGGTGGCCACAGTTCGGAACTTGGTGAACTTGAAGTAAAGTTGAAGGGTTTATCCACTAAGAGAAGTGGTGATTTATAAATTAAAGGAGAGTGGTATTCCACAGTAGGGATTTGGGATTGGTGCTAGCAGACCCTGTGCCGGATTTCTACTCAGAGACCTATCCAGTGAGGCCACTGCTTTGTGTGGAGGAAAAAAACCCAAGATTCCAGGGTCCAGACTGCTAAACTGCAAGTGAACATCTGTGCCTGTGGTGCCTACCAGGGAAATAAGTATTAGCCAGTCTCCAAGCACTTGTCTATATTCCAGGTAGGCATTCATCTGTGGAAATGCCTTTGCTTTAAGTAACCTAGGGATATATGCAGCCAGTATATAACCACGTGTATTTCCTTACTCAGCCAAACCAGGTTTAAGAGTCTTTTTATTACTTTCCCTCCTGGGGACTTTCTTTACTCGGGATTTTCTTGGGAGGCATCTGTACCATGCCTGTATAATGTAATTAAGATGCATTTGCTGTGCATCCATACGGATGGGCTGCAAGCACAGGGGAAAAGTCTCAGCGTGTAAAATGAAATCTCCTTCTATTATTATCACGCATTTGTTAGTACATAAAATATATTTAATGAAAACCAAACCATCAAACAGTAAGTAGATTGATGAAGTTCAATGCAGCATTACTTGTGCCCTGGCTGCAGCAGACACCTGACTGCACACGCAAATGGAACATGTTTCTGGGGACCAGTTAGTGCTCTAGACACTAATGCTGTTAGAGCTCAAAATCTAAGTTCTCAACAGATAGATCTGAAGAACCTAGAGGAAAACGAAACTGCTGATTCCTTCAGCTTCAGGAAGCCATAGCAGCAGATGTCCAAATGTGCAGTCAGTTGGCCACAAGATCTTTAACTCACATGACCAACAGTTACTGCAGAAAGAGAAATAAAAATCTATCAGAGGAAGCTGTTCACAAATAAAAGTCTTCATGCATGGTTCCATGCAAGTTTCTTTATGCTGTTCCTTCCAAACCTTCTGTTTGTGAAGGTCTCATTCATTCAGGTTGCTTTTTCTCTGGCATTTCATCCGCATGTCTCGCATGAAGTTTCTGAAGGCTGGTTCTTCATGTCTCTCCTCAGTCACTGGGAGAAGAAACGACAGTTCAGCACTATTCTATTTTTGTTACTGACAAAAGCTAGAGTCAGGATAGTCAGAACAACATAGAATGTCTGTTGGATCTTCACCTACATTACAGGGCAAAGGAAATAAGTGATCCTAAGCATCAATGGAACAGGAAGAGAATGAAGATTAAGTCTGCGAGCTACGCAAGAGAAAAAAACACCCCCTAAGAATTTAGAAGATTGCTCCAAGACCATAGTCGCATCAAAGAGAAGAGATCCAAGGGCAGAAACTGTAAGGTCAGAAAGATGATGAAACAGCTGTGCATCAGTCAGGTTCAGAGGTCACTGTGTGCCCCAAGCCTAACAAGTTCTCCAGTTTCTGTGTGTTATAGACCTATTAATTACTTAAATAGAAAATTTACAATTGAACTTTCACAAAGGTTGGAGAGTGATACCCCTGGACCAAACACTGCAGCTGGGCTTCTGCTATGGATTCTGACACATGTATTTAGTGACTGAATGTTTGCTTTCTAGGGTCTCTTTACAGTCCATCCAGGTAATGAAATACAGAGGGGATTTCCTAACTAGATGGGCAGCTTTCAGGCCTCATTCCCTTACCTTCATGGTCAATGTCATCAGTATCACTCTCCCTCTCTTCTTCCTCTTCATTTAGAGTTCCTCGTGTTAGGATTAGCTCAGAGGGACCCATTGCAGAAGCATCATCAGGTCCTTGAAGGGAAAAGAAATGGTTGTACACAAACCAGCTTGCTAAAGGTAAGGTACTGTGAACACTGACAACTTCTATCTGCACGTAAACACAGCAATTAACACCTGCTCTGAAAGGACAGAAAACTGCTTGTGGATCCCAAAGACACAGGACAGACTTCATCAGCACATACTTCACGTAAGGAACAGTGCAGCCAGCAGCATAGCTTTCCCATATTCTAAACTGTTTCACCTTATCTAAAGTATTTCGTTATTTTTAGTATGTCTGCTGCTTTAGCTACACAGCAGGGTTTCTTCCATGCCTGAGACTGACACAGGAGGAGACAAGTGTGGCCAATCCCACAGGAACTAAAGCCCCAATCCTCTAACATGGAGCTGCTTTCACACTTTTGCTGCGGGAACAGAGAAGCACTTCTCAACGCAAACTCTTCAGAACTTTTCAGAAAACTTCTGCAGTGAACTTAAGTCTTCCTGGTGAGGTACCTGCCAGTGTGCTGCCCTGCACACACACACTGCCCATGTCCTTCCACAAGTGTTCCAGCTGCTCTCTCTTTTGTTTCTCTTGAGCTTCCTCCTGTAGATAAAGAGTTACATGTGGATTCTGAGAGCATTTAAAACATCAGCAGAAAAGTAACCTCACCCAAACCCAGCAGTCTGTCCCCCAGCCAGAGCGCAAAAGTCACTAAGCAGGTCTTATATTACAACTAGAGTTACACAGAACTTCTGACCAAACTTGGACAGCAACCTCCAGTATGGTGGACTTCTAGAACATTTTCAAAAGCATCAGGAAGCCAAACTCAGTGCAGCTGTGTCTGCAGAGAACTGTCCTTTAGACAGCCAGGACTCAAGGTGAGCAGAGCTACTGATTTTGGCACTGCAAACCAGTCTCTGTTACTGTCTTAAGTCAAACCACTACACTTCACTGGTACAGGAAGATACAGGGATAGCCTCAACAAATCACTTCAGAATTTATTTTCAAGAACTCTCTATCCTTCTGAATGGAAGATACAAAATTATTTCCCAATCATTTTCTCACAATTAGGTCAAATATTAGCACTAAAGCAGCGAACAATATGTGTTTTATAAAACATCTTTATTCTTGTAAAGATATGGTCCACCACATCTAGGAAAAAAAGGCAGATAGCAGACTCCTTCAGGACAGGAGTTTTTCCACACTGAGTATGACTAGTAAATGAAATGTTAGATCTCTCAACTTACAGGCAATTGTGTGCATAAAAGTGACCTCAAGCAAGGTAACGCTATCCAGGCGTAAGATTGCTAAAAACACTTACCAGTGTTTTTCTCAGGCGCTCGTATTCTGGACGATACTCTCTGAAAAGACAGAGTGCATTCAGTCTGAATCAACACATGATTTATATTGAGTAAGGATCATCTCAGAGGCTTCCTTCTATCCTAAAAAAAGTATTCTCTAGGCTTTCATGTTTGAGAGACATTTCAGAAGGACTAACAGTACTTTTTACCTAAATTTGGATTCTGACACTAATGGATGCAAAATAAGTGAACATACTTCACTGAAACAGAAACAGTTCAAACCGGGATCACTGTATGGAATTAGAAAAAAAATACTACTTCATATATTTGATGGCACAGATAGCTTTTGCTTTTTCTATGAACAGCTAACACAAAAATTCACCTGTGAATAGTTCCTTTTCACTGCCATTTTTTATGCTGATGCTTGAAGTTTATCAGAAACCCTAAACTATCTTCACTAAGAAAAGTGTAGAGTCCTTCAAATCAAAGGAGTTACAAATCAGTACCTTCAGGAAGTGTTCACTGGGTTAACTATCCCCTTACCTCTCATATTCATCTACAGCTTTAGAAAGCTGGATAAAAAACTCATCCAGTCCTGTGCCGAGCACCGCAGAAACACCAACCACCTGCAAAAGAAACCACACACCAGAACTGGAGAGTAACTGAACCAGTTTCTAACAACAAACAGAAAAACAACAAATAATTACTAATCTAACGATAGCCATTTAATCAGCACAGTGGCATAGGAATGTGCAGTAACACTTCTGCTTCTATCCATCCTGCTTTCAAACTATTTCTCCACTTGCTGTTCATGTTTGTTACCTCTGTTTTTTGGTTGTTGCTGGCTTTCTGTTTGGTGAGTTGTTGCAGTATTTTGGAGGGTGTTTCTTTGGGGAAGGGAGTTTGTTTGGGTTTTTTTAACAAGCTGGGCATTTCAAGAGAAAGTCAGGTCTTTCTGTTGCTTTACTTGTTTACTGTTAAAAACCCAATCTGCACCTAGGGTTGTAAGTAGTTAGTATGCATCAGTGTACTAGAATTAAGAGAGCAAAATAGACAAGAACTGACCTTCTGGCTCTGAAATTATGTCTAATACTTTGTATTTAGCCACAGCACATTTTAAAAAGTCCCCAGTCCAACCCCAGAACAGCAAGAGATGGAGAATTTAATCAGTTACTACGGCAATACATTCAACATGCACACCTCCTTCCTAATTTGAACTTGTCTATCATTACACTTCTGGCCATTTGTTCTGCTTGTATTAAATCAATTACCTAAAAATACATTTCATTAGGACTATTACCAGCCAGAATCAATCATCTCCTAACAAAAATTCTTCCTCTTTTTCAAAAGCAAGAGGGTCTCAACTACTCACTTTCAAATGGAAGACTTTTTGCAATACAGCCTTGCACTTGATCATTAATATAACAAACATGAGACAGCTCTCCAAAGGATTTTAAGCATTAAAATATGGTGACATATATTAATATTTATACTTTCCCTGCAGTTAAGTACAAGCTGCAGTCTGTGCTATAATCGTCATATGACCTGCTCTCCAGTCCAGTGTTCTAATAGCTCCGACATGCAGAGAAGTATGACCTACTTAACAAATAAGGAACAGGAAGTACCTTAATTCTGTACATGGCACCACTACATTCCCTTTTGAAATTCTGTATATTGTTGCACATAGAACACTTACAATATTTTTGTTCTGGCTACATTATCATTATCTATCTGAATGGAATCACTTCTTTTCGTTGTCTTTCTTTTAATATCCATAAAGCTAAGAGGGCTTGCTTTTACTTTAGTAAAAGCTGATGACAAACACAATTAGCAGAAACCTTTAGCACGGACTATGGGATCAGTAACAGCCTCCAATGCATAGGGTTTCCTGAGTAACTGGATTACTTTGTCCTCTCAAAACCTGGTTAAGTGGGAAAAAAAACCCCAACTTCTTGTTGCCCAAGTAAATATGGGGGGTGGGGGGGAGAGGGTGTTTGGTTAGGTTTGAGATTCTTTTTGTTCTTCCCATGTACTAAATTGCACAACTGTACCAAACACTTTCTGAACACGGAAAATCGCCTCAGACAGCAAATGCTGCAACAAAGAATGCCTCTTAGCAGCCTATCTTAGCTTTCTTCTCATGGTTAATCACAATTCAGTATTAAATTATTCAGGCTGCCACTCAGCGTGACAAGTTACCAAAGTTACTGTGTTCAAATTAGCAAATCCTCAACATGGCTCATGAACAGATTACAGTTCAAAAGGGCAGTGCAAAGACCTTTTACAGAAGGACAGAATGGTTAGGGTTGGATGGTACCTCCGGAGATCATCTAGTCCAACTTCTCTGCTCAACAAGCAGAACTAACTATACACACAACTTTGTCTGTCTCCAAGGACGGAGACTTCCCAATTTCTCTGGACCATCTGTTCCAGGGCTCAATCAGTAAAAATGAAGTAATTTTTTTTCCCTCTTCTGTTTAGACACAGTTTCCTGCATTTCACTTTGTGTCTATTGCCTCTTTTCCTTTCCCTGAGCACCAGTGAAGAGACTGCCTTTTGCCTTCCTTACACTCTACTCCCACCCTAAATCAAAAACATTATTCTTGAGCTTTCTCTTCTCAAGGCTTTTATGAGAGGTAATAAACAAAAAGAAGATTCATACCTTCAGTGAACTGTAAAATTCATCTAATACTAAACTCATAGAACGAGTCAGGTTACTGACATAGGAGGTCTCTTGATTCAGGGCATCCTGAAAAGTCTCGAAGTCCTGCATCCATTCCACTGCGAAACTGTGGTCAATTATGTCAGTCTGGAAGAAGAAGGGAAAATATTCAGAAATAATAATCTTAGCCGTAGGCTGTTAAGTGCACAAATAAAAATAATCCATGTTTCAAAATGTTCATCTTTTCAAAATACTCAGCCCTGGTCTGAAGTTTCGCAAGTTCTGTTTTTATCAAACCAACTACATCAATACTTGAAGACAAACAACCACCCAGGCTTAAGAAGGCAACAACTGTTTAAGGAAAGGCAGGCAGATCTAAAGCCTTCTATGATTTACTGGAAAGGAGCATTCAAAAACTGCATACTGTACAATAAATTTAATGGTATAAATAGTAGACCATATGACTGAGGCCAGACCAGAACAGTCCTCACTGAAATCCTAAGCTTTCCTGATTGCTTGGGGGCTGGGGGAGCAAGTGCCACTTCCACGCTGGGTAGCAGCCCATGGGGTCTCTATAAATGTGAGCTGTGTTCTGACCCAAAGAAGTTATAACCCAAACTCAGTGCAAGACAACACAAACAGGTGAGATGGTTCCACAATTTTACATGGATTCATATGCAAACAGTCTAAAGAGTTTCATAAACATCTTACCACATGCATATCCACTCTTAGCACAATATGAGGTGCCTAAAACTCTGACATATTTCATTTCCCTGCACCAATGGGAAGGAGAAAGATGAAGTATTGCCTAGCATTACTCAAGAGATTTGACACAGAACTGGATCCACCAAGGGCCAAAGCCTGTACTTAGAATTCTACAAATAAAATTAAATCACCTCTACAAATTGGTTTTTTTCCCTCTGCAAATCTTACAATTCTAAAATCTGTTTGTCACTGCACATGTATTGCCCAGGATTCTTCCATTCTTATCAAGAGTCAATTTTTAAAAATTAAATTTAATTACATTTTGTTAAGAATTCTTAAAATGCTGTTGCCTTTACTCTTTAGCAAAGGCAAACATGAAATTAAAATGAGGTTTGAAATTATGAATCCTAAGTCTCGGGCCCACCTTTCCTTACATTTACTGATCAAGTCCCACTTCTTTTAGTCTCTCAAAAGGTGTATTTTCTTCAGAGAGAACGATTTTCCTACCTCGTGCCTTTTCCTACGGAAAAAAAGCAGCTTAGGAGTTTATTCCAAAATTACCGTCTAGAGTTAGGAAGAAAACAGCGTACAAAACCTTGCTCAGTAAGCAAGCAGGTATCAAAGATATGCATGGTTTGGCTCACTGGGCAGATGGGCGGAGTTGAGGCACAGTAGACACTAATACTACTTGGTGGTGTGAGGAAAAATGTCACAGTCAAGGCATGGCCTATGGAAAATGTATGTGTGTGTGCACATAGAGCTTGCTGTGTTGGGGATCAAATACAAATGATGTCTGTGGGGAGCAGCACTCACACCAAAAATCTAATAGGATTCTTTTAATATCTGAAATGATTATGTTTAAAGAGACAGCTGTTAAGCTCAAAAGCATTCCTTTAAGGCTGCAAGCACATTACACGACAGTGGGTGTGTATCTTTAGACTAGTATCTGCCTCCCAGCAAATACTGAAGCAAACATTTTTTGCTAAGTGTTGCCTGGTACAATATGTGGGATTCCTTCCTCAAAATATGCAGGTGTTACACCATTCCCACTGTGAGTCAGCCTGCTGCTGAGCAGAAACAATAATGAAGACAAATGTTCTGTGGAAACAGGGTGTGTAAGAACAGATTCCATAATGACCTTCCCGATGCATTACAGAGTTAAGTTTCCCTATAGCCCAGGCTTAAGGTCCAAAACGTATTTCAAAGTGTTAGTATCCTCTCTGACTTGAGGGTTTGGGTGCAATTGTCCATCCCTGATCATTCTTGCATTTGGATACCAGATTAAAGACCCCTTTCAGATTTGGTTGTCAGCCTGCAGCCCCTCCGTCTCTCTTTTCTAGAAAAATCTATTGTTGTGGTAAAACAAAGACACCACAGCAAAGAAGCTAAGCAGAACAATGTCCCACTAGGAAATGGAAATCAGAGCTTTAACTTACTTTGTTCATAACTACGATGAAAGGTAGCTTTGTCTTGTACAGGATACTGGGCAGGGAGACACAAAATAAAAGTTTAACATTAATTTAGAACTCACTAAAATAGAAAGCAAATTAAGCATAAGGCAGACAAGACGTGTACAAAACTGAATACATTTGACATCAAAAGATAATTATTTTCCTCTGCGCCAATCAGAATGTAATTTTCACCCAGGTCCTGCTTACAATCGTTGAACAAAATATGCCTCCCCAAGATGTAAGCACACATCTGTGAGACAGAAAATCTCTGACACACCCAGTTGATTTTGGTTACCATTTTCTATGACTCTCAGACCTCAGTTTTTAACTCCCTTTGCATTTTGCATTTGACTCAGACCTCGGGTTCTGAGAGATTGTGAACTGAGCGATGAATTCAAATAACACAGAACATCTATAAAGAAAAGCTACCTCGACACAAGAGCTCACACATTCATTTCACTGTATATGTGCTATCACCTTTTGCTCAAACTAATGTCAGAAAATGCAGCATGCAATAAGACACATTTTGCACACTATTACAGTGATACAGCTCCTGACCCTGGTGCAAGGATTGCGAGGGTTTTTGAAAACCTTTTACCAACATTAACCATGAATGATGACAGCTCTAGCTATGCTGATCATTCCATAGGTATTTAGTCCCTGATTTAACATGAAAGAAAACAGACAAATTAATGTATGAGAAAGAATACAATAAATCAATAACTCCTTGCCATGCTGAACTCAAAACAAGTCTTGAAGAATCTCCTCAAATATCAATAACATTAAAAAATAGCGTAAGAAACTATGTGTTTACACGAAGGAGCTTAAACTAGACTATCTTGATACACCATAGATAAATGGTTTGTAAGCATTAGGCAGTGTTAAATCTGTTGTAACCAGCATTCGTCACACCAAGGTCTCATGGACTATTTAATGCTTTCAGAGGGAGTTTTGAGCCAATGACCTCCAGATGTCCATTGACACCTAAATTATTCTGTTTTTTCAATGAGAAAATCACTAAGAGAATAACCAAACCAGAAGATTAAGTTGATATGAGACATCCAAGTGCAAAACTAAGCACACCCGGAACTGCATCAAAAGCAGCATGGGCAGCAGGGTGAGGAAGGTGATTCTCCCGCTTTACTCTGTTCTCATCCCACCTGGAGCACTGCATCCAGCTCTGGAAACCATGGTACAGGAAAGACATGGACCTGTAAAGTGGGCCCACAGGAGGCCATGTAAACCATCAGAGGACTGGAAGGACTCTGCTATGGAGACAGGCTAGAGAGTTGGGATTGTTCAGGGAAGCTTTATTGCAGCTTTTCAGTATACAAAGAGGTTTATAAGAAAAACGGAGAGTGACTTTTTACCAAGGGTTGTGGTGACAGGACAAGGGATAATGGTTTTAAGCTGAAAGGGATATGCTGACTAAATTTTTCATGATGCCAGTGGAAAGATATTGGAGCACACTGCACAGGGAAGCTGTGGTTGCCCCATCCCTGGAAGTGTTCAAGGGCAGGTTGGATGGAGCTTGGAGCAACCTGGTCTAGTGGAAGGCGTCCCTGCCCATGGAAGAGAGCATGGACTAGATGGCCTTTAGAGGTCCCTTTAAACCCAAACCATTCCATGATTCCCCTCCATAATAACTATCAAAGAGACACGGCAATTGAAACAGATGGGCTGCATTTCCAGCTTTTCTTACCTGCAGGCATACAGCATGTTGGACATAAAAGTGATAGGGTTAGTACTGCGAGAGGTGTCCATCACATAGACAACAACTGAAGGAAAAGAGGAAGCCTGGGAACACAAAGTAAAAGACAGTTTAATGAGAAGCTCACTGCTCAACAGCCAGGTCATTCACACAACTTCACTGTCCAGTCATGTCAGAAACACTCACCAATGCCTCAGTTATGATGGTTCCTGATGCTGACCACGTAAATACCTCAATTTGCCCTGGTGTGTCAATAATAACATACCTGGTAAGAAGTTACCCCCAAACAACAATAAGGCAAAATTAGTTAAGCACAAGGTCCTGTTCTGACTAGATTATCACCAGCATACAATGGTAAATGACATGGTTATTCTTTAACAGATGAGAAAAGCTTCTCCCAAACACTAATGAGATTTATGGGCATGCCCAAAAATTTCCTGTGTGAATTTTGTAACTAAGAAGCATGTACTCTCAGGAGTTGAAGGCATCAATTTGATAGACAGTTAGTAGTGCAAAATCTTCAGAAAAAGCATTAATTGATGCCTATTTGAACAGTGTGTGAGAGAAAGTTATAGTCTAATGGAAGACAAGAAAAGCAGAACTGTAATAAGCAGGTTTTTTTTTAATGTATCCAAAGAAAATCTAGTTTATCTGTTCTATGCACTTTTCCACATAGAATTTATACCAAGGCTGAAGAAACCAACTAGAAAACATTCAGAGAAGCTTTTTAGAATCTCAAGATTTTCCCACAATGATCCCGGAAAAGCACAACTCAGTAGAATGTACTCACTTGGATGCATTTTGTCTTTTTTCAATAAATTTCATCACCTGATTGAAAAGGCAGAAGTGTATTTTGTATTTAGGCTCACAACAGGAAACTTTCATAATAATTTCATAGCAGAAACTACATTAACTTGCACAGCTGCAGGTGTATATCAAAAGGTTAAAGTCTTTACGCCTTTCAGAGCGTGAAAATGCCCTACTAAGGAGAGGTGAAAAATGCTCAGACCCTGCATAGGTCAAAGATAACCTTGATTTTGTGTGTGTTCTAGTACCTGGCTAAAGAAATTAGTACCTGGCTAAAGGCAGTTGTTCCCTGCCTTTTCACCAAGAAATTGTCTCAATATCTGACATCAGTCTCTATCCAAGAGCTGATTTAGGGTTATGATTTAGGAGGTCTGTCAATTATCAAATAACCCCAGGAAAATTTAATGGGTTTCCAGAAGTGAGCTTCCCTACTTCAAAACCAGAGCATTCACATGAAAGATTTTACAGTAAACATGGTGCAACAACAGTCCTATAAAAAGACTGAAGAATGTTCCGTACATGTGGCTTCCTAATTTTACTTTAAAAAAAGCTGAAAAACTGAAATCTCTCACATGAAAGCTAATGTTCTGACAGCATTGTACCATACATGGTTCTGTATGGAGAATAACTCCACAGAAATATTAGAAGGCTAACCAAGCACAGTGCCCTCTGAGACTTGACATACACAAAACCCCCAGTCTCCCAGCACAGCATCATAGGAACAGCACATAGAAACAACCTTGTACCTGGTCAAATCTTGTAGCAAAGAGATTGAGAGAGGTCACTATTCCGCCATTTGGGCCCAGCCCATATCTGATGCTTCATTTAGGAAAGCAGATGGTTATGCAGACCCCAGAGGTCTCCTTTCTCAACTCTGACAACAGATGCACAGATCAAGAAACAATAGCCCTGATACATGATTACGTCTTCTAAGCCATTCAGCAGGGTAACAAATACTTTCTTATCCAAACACGTTTGATTGGATTGACAGAAGGAAGAGGGGCTATGTGGCTTCTCCTTGCCATTTTTGCTTTAACTGTACAAGAACCAGCATTTACTCATAACATACTGCCTTCTCTATCACTACTCTCAATATCCAAACATGAGGCCAGACATCCTCCTTAGGCCCTTATTAACAAGACACAGAAACTCCAGTAATGGCTACCAGACGCAGTGGAGCAAATACTGCACTTACGTATTAATTTGAAACTTGTATTAAGGATGTTTTGCTGGTAACTCCAAATAAAACAACAGCCAAAATCAAGAATCCTATCCCCCACCACCCTTATTCTTGTCTAAAATACTGAATTTAAGAGTCATACTTGCAAGTCAAAACCAAAGATTGTGTTATCGCCTCCATCTGTACAAGCTATTACAAAAGAGACCAAGGACCTCTGGAAGTGCAGCCACTTTAGTGTAATGTTACTACACTACAGCCAGCAACACTGTGAGCAAGAGCAAACACTCCAATGTCTCTGAGATTCAGAGAGACAACAGTGCTTTCATTATGCTCAAATGTAGAAATAGTTCTCTCCATCTACTACAAGCAAGTGGCAAGTTCCATACTTTTTTAAGACAAATAAAATTAGACTAGTTAAAACATGGGGGAAAGGCTGCTGGCTTCCACAAGAAAAAAAAACATAGAAGATACCAGTTCTTTGAAAGAACAACTCGGAAAAAAATTGAAAAAAATCTACATCGGCAGAGTCCCTATTACTTGTAAAAACTTACTTATAGGCAGAATCATTTCTAACAAGGGAGAAAATTACCTAAAAAGTATCATATCTCGTAGAATACACATTCCTAACATCACATGCAAGAAATACACAGTCAAAACCTCTTGATCTTCATGCAACACTGCATTACTGCAATCCTCCCACCTCCTGCTCCTTCATCACAGTGTGCACGTGACAGATTATTTTCAAAAATTTGAAATTTCAGATATCATTATTTAGACGAAAAAAGGATACTGTTTCATAACTTCTTTGTACTTCACAGTGTCCCTGATATCTAGGGGAGAAAGACATATAAGCAGTTTTCCAACCCCCAGCTGGTCACCATCAGCTAACAAAGCACACCTACCTATCGGCATTACTAGAGATCCGGCACTGGAACAGATACTCCAATCACTTACTCTGACATCAGCAAAACAACTTGCGTACCCACACTGTCTTTCTTATGCTTTAGAGAGGCTGGCTGGCACACTTCACAGAGTGTAAGACACAGGACTGTCACAAAACTAGGGATCGGTATGCTCTTTAGAACAGCTAACCATCTGTTCTATCTAAATCTGTTCTATTGCTAAAATATTTTCTCTAAAATTCGTGTCTTTTAAGGTGCTTTAAAGCTATTTGTTGGTAGCATATGTGGATGTAGGGAACCAGATAAAATCTGCTAATACTTTCATCACTGACCAAAAAAAAGCCTCCAGAACTCAAACACCTCCAATCACACCAGATGATATAAAAAATACAAAAATGCATTGAAAGAATGGCTTTGGTTCTAAAAATGCCCATATTGACGACTGTTTGGAGAAAACAGCTACAATAAAAAAAAAAAAAAAGTCTCCAAATCCTTCTTGTATTAGAACTTGGACTCTCTTAAGGAAACACAAGCTCACGTATCCGCTTCCGCGGAACATACGAAAAGCACTCTCCACGAACCGGTTCTGGTCTCTACTTAGGGCCCTACGTACTTGCTCTCTCCTGGCGGACTCCAGGCCGCTCCTCCGGCCCGGGCCCACCCGTCCCGCAGGGCGCAGCACTCACCGATGTTGGCGGGGAAAGGCAGGTTGTGCACGGCAGGGTCCAGGTTGATTACGTACGGAGGGCAGCGCTGCCCGTGCAGGTGGGCGGCCAGGCGCTGCAGAGACACGGGGAGGTGTCAGGCCCCGCTGGACACGGGGATAGACCCCGGGGGTAGCCGGCGACTCCCCGCGGCCCCTCGCGACTCCCGCGGCCTCCCGAGGCCGCGGCCCCCCTCACCTGCACGAAGGTGGTTTTCCCGGAGCCAGCCATGCCCAGCACTAGCACACACACCGGAGACGCCGCCGCGGCTCCCGTGGCCGCTGCCATCTTCCCAGAGCCCCCTTGTCCTTCCGGGGCGGGGGGCTGCGGCCCCAATGTGACGCGCACGGACCCGGTTGTGGCCCCGCTGCCGCCCGGGACGGACCGCAGGCCCGCGCGGCCTCCTGGCGCTGCACGGCCCGGCGCGGCCCCGGGCGGGTGACAACAGTGCAGCGGGGCTCGAGGT
>VZRQ01007961.1:200906-231354 GCA_013397975.1 Machaerirhynchus nigripectus | reverse complement strand
GCTGACGTGGCGGCGGCACCGGCACCATGCGGGGCGGCGGCGGCGGTGGTGGCTCGGTGAGTGCCCGCAGTTTTTCCACCGGTGCCGCCGGCGGCTGCCCCTGGGAGTCTGGCTGGTCCGCGGGTTATCGCGAGATGGGCTCCGACGTCGGGATCGCGGGAGCGAGCCGGCTTCTCCGGGACCGCCGGCGGAGCTGTGCGGCCCGGCCGGGCGCGGTGAGCGGCCTTGAACGGGGGGCGAGCGGGACGCGCTCTGGCTTCCCGGGAAGCAGCGGCGGGGGCGGGCCCTCTCCGTCGGAATGCCAGGCTGTCCCCCGAGGCCTCGGGCCGGGCCCTGTTTTGTTCGGCTCGGAAACGGGCAGGAACCCGCAGCAGGGCTCTGCTGGCGCCGGCGGTGCGCTTTGTCCGAAAGGCCTTCGTTTGCAGGAGGACGTAGTTCATGGAGCGTGCGGGTAGGAACGGGAACGTGGGGCTGGAACAGTTTGTTCCCCAAAGGATACTTAGCCCTCCCGCGCCTCGCGGGGACAGTCAGGGCCCGCAGGATGCCCGGTGTCCCTACTGGCACCTTCATCACCTCCAGTTACCGTATCAGCCTCCTCACCTCGGGGAGTTTCTCTGCTTACGCACCGTCTTGCCCGGCTGGATGCTGTAGAGCAGCCCGTCTCCAGCAGCAGCCGTGTTCCACCTCACCGGAATGGCCCACAGTCCATGGGCGAACAGAATTCACCACTCTCCGTCTTTTCAGGCTCTGAGCCGCTGTTTCACTTTTTCTCACCTGTGCAAGGAAGGTGACTTTTCTGTTTTCCTTATGTCCATCCGTTGGGCATTCCTCCATACATTAGGTCTCTGTTCTTTAGGTAGAAAGTAAACTGTATAAATGAAAAAACATGCAGAACTTAAACACCAATTTCTATAGGTGTTTCCTTCATAATTGCTGTCACTAACTTCTCAGAAAGGAAAGTCTGACAGATCATTTGCACTCTCCTTTTTTACTGTGGATCCTTAACTGCCACCAAAGTTCTTCATACTAATCCTCACTCGTATGCAAAATTTTTTGGTTATAAAACCCCCATGAATCTTGAAACACATTCCATGTTTGTCAGTCATTTCTGTTCTTCTAATGGTAGATTAAGCCAGCAAATAGCAGCAGACTCCGCCTGCTTGTTTATTCATTTTTATCATTGAAACCTCGTAGCCCTGATTTTTTCTGGCTGCTGCTCAGTGAGGTTTCTCCACATTTCTCATGCGGGGATTTCCCAGATAATGCAATTGACACTACTGTTGCGGTGTAAATAACACAAACGCCAACATCCAATTGACTTTGCTTCCAAAGGAGACAAGATTTGATTGTCAAGTCATTGATCAAGCAGTTGTGAGTTTCTCTCCTGCTGCTTCCCTGCCATTTCCATGAGGAAACGCTGGGGCTGGAGGCCCAAGGAGAGCCTGACACTCCATAGGCACAGTTTAATCATTCATGTATTGGTATCAGGGCCTGCTACTGAACTTGACTGGTGGTTGGGGTGTCTCTCACCGTTGATAGTGTGCATCACATTTTACTATAAAGAAGTCAGGTAATTTAGCCATCATTTCTTTTTTCTTCTGTTTTCTTTTGTGTGTGTGTGGTTTTTTGTTTGTTTTGTTTCGTTGGATTTTTTGGTTTTTCATTTTCGGGGGCTTTGGTTGGTGTTGGGTTTTTTTGGGTTTTTTTTGTTCTTCCAGTTTCTTAGCCAGTTCCTGTACATGGCAAAATACTACCTTTGTTCCTTAAGTTACAGTTTTGGTATTATATATACTTCCACTGGGCAATGATTTTTTGCTTTCTAGTCAGCATAACTACTGTTTTTTGTCCTGAGTTTTCTAACGAAGGATGGTGTTGAGTCATGATTAGCATTTGGAAGAAGGCAGTGGTAAGTGATTGTCCGTGCGCTAGGAGCAGCTTACAGCAAATGAGTTGTTCATACTGACTTGGAAGTGTACATTTAGATAGATGTGTTAAATTACATGTCTAGGAGCATAGCAAGTGATAAGTGACAAAACATCTGTTAAATGAGAAAAAGGATTCTGTGATGTGGATAAAGTGAACATCTGGACAGCTGATGGAGTATGACAAAGTGAGATAAAAAATGAAAAGAAGGCATAAAGGGGACTAGCGACAACATTCTTGGCAGGGTAAATTCAAGAATTACTTCATTAAGGAAAAATAAGTACTATGTGAAAACTAGCAAATTAGTAGCTAAAATATTTGTCATCGTGTGTAAAAGTATAGGCAGAAAACCTGTGTGGGTGAATGAACTGGAGACAAAAAACACTCCATCACGTTCCATTGCAAGGGGAAAGATTGGCTTTCATATGGGGAACGTGGAGGGACTCATCCCTGTTTTGATTCCAGTTCCAATTCAGCTGGAGTCGGAAAGGTTAAGCACTTCCAGCTGCAGAAAATAGTGGTTTGTTTTTCAAAGGATGGTGTATGCACATCCTCAAAGTGCAGGTGATTGTGCTTGGCTGCATAGTGAAACATGCTAAAAGAAAACAAATGATGCTGCTAATGTGAACTGTTCTGCCTTATTAGGACACCAGGACTGGACATCACAGACAGCAGAAGCTCAAGAAGTCCTTGGGAAATAAAAAGTATGTGAATGGTTTTTTGTCTAGTTTGATTGAGGGCAAGAAAAAAGCTGAGAGAATCCTAGTGGCTAGCTGTATCTGGTCTTTATATAGTATTCTTAATTTTAAGAGCTGCAGCAATTTTAATTAGTGTGTTGAGAGTCTCAGCTGACTTCACTTATTGGTTTGTAAGAAAAGTGCTTTTCTGACATTTCAGTGTGTATTAGCTTCCATTTATTTTTTTAAGGATTTTAACATTGTGAAGATAAATATTTTAAGTCCAAGACCAAACGGTGCTCCGAAATCTATGTATTTTGGGTGTGATTGCAACTTAAAGACTATAATTTGAGAACTCCTGTCACCATGCTTCTGCAGTACTTCCTTAAACAGAGTATGTAATGACCTGACCTGGTGCCATCAGTGTCCCCCCCCTTATTAATTCCTGGATTGATGTGTTAAAAGGTGAGCTCCACAGGTCGGAGTATTGATAGAATGGCTGTCACAGTCATCACTCAAGTGATCTAGTTATTTCAGTTGGTAATTGTAGTAGCAATGGGATACATTGCAAAATGTTTCTGTTCCCTTTCTTTCGTCTTTACATAAATGGTATTTGCCCAGAGAATAGATATTCTGTGTTTCTTTGATACCTCATTCCATTTTCTGTCATGTACAGGCATGTAGATGTCCAAGCATTTCAAGGCCTGAGAGAAATACTTTGGAAGAGTGAAGCAAAGTTCCCTGTGATCTCTAGGAAAAAAATTCAGTGCTTCTTATTAGTCTAAAGTAGTCTTAATGTAGTGTGATTTGTAGGATACACTGGAAGGTTGTCTTCATTGCTGAAAGCCTTGCTAGTTAAAATTCTTTCTAGCAATAAATCTTTAATTGTGTAGAGCCAGCCCTGACTCTGGGAATAGAGACTGAAGGATATCTTGCCCTTTGTGGGAGGAAAAATGACTCTTTTGTAGTGATGGGCTGCAGAAATATTCTTAAAGTCCAAGGATAAATGTATATTTTTTAATTGAGATTCCCTTGTGCCTGCTTCTAAAGTTGAAAGTTTGAGGTAGGAGGAATAGTTTTTCTGTTCCTCTTGAGAGCTTACTAATGTCATTATCAAAAAGATGTATTGAAAAACAGCACTGAGGATGTTTTATCTTGCTGGCACATAACAGTTCCCGAAACTCAGGAGACTCAGTGAACTGTGAGATTCATTTTTAGAATACTTGGGAAGATGAAAAGGATGATGTCTGTGAAGTTTATTGTGATTGTGTGTATATGCATCCGTATACAAGTGTGCATCCATATACACAGGAATTCAACTTGATGTTTTCCAGGTCTAAGCAACTTGAGGAGGTGGAAACTGCTGTTCTAGGAGTGAACAGTAACTGTGATGACACAGTCACCAACATTTCGTCTGCCTCACCGAAGGGCCCAGTGAATGGGAGTGCAGAGCCCAGAAGCAAGCGGACCATTCGCAGGCCTGCTTACTGGTTGGAAATGAGAGGAGTGAAAACCAGTGTTAACAAATCTTCAGAAAAAAAAGGTATTTATCACTGGTGGTTCAAGGCAAAACTGTTTTTCTCTCTGGTTCATTTGTGAGAGATTAGTTTGCTTCTGAAAGACGTGGTGCAGTTCAGCCACAAATTACAAGCTTGCTGGTGCTGCCCATGTATTAGAAGAAATGAACTTCCGCCACTGCTCAAATACGGGTACAGTTCTCTGACATTATGCAGTTCCTTTTGAGTGACTTGTCTATTAAAAGAATCATTCTGTGGCTGAACTCAGTTCTATCTGTAGAGGAGAGATGTATAAGAGTCACACCAATCATATCAGAAATATGCTTCAATAGCTTAAAAAATATAACCATCAACACTAAAGGTGTGGCAAAGGGGACCATTCAGCAGTATTTGGGACTAGACAGCTTTTGTGGTTGGTAGATTATTATTTTTTTAAGGATGTCTTTAATTCTTATATTTTCTCACATTTGTCAGTTACTATTTTCTGATTTGGAATGGTTTGGGTCTTACGTTGTTGTAGGAACATTCAGATTTGGCCTAGGAGCTGTTTTCCAAACTTCTTGTGTGGAAAAGAGAGTGAAAACTTCAGAGAGTCAAAACTTCAATCTTTTTTAATGCACTTTCTTCTTACCTCTAAGTCTGTACTTAGGGAATCTGTATTCCGTTCTGTTGTGGGGAGAGGCAAATTCGGTAGCTTGATAGAAGCAAGGTTGCTGTAGCTCCACACCCCCAGGTCCAGTTGGTAGCAAGACTAAGTATCTACTCAGTACCTGACCTTTGGATCCCAGACTCCGCAGTTGCTGGTCCATGGATGTAATGGCCCCTGAGGCTCAACAGAGCCGTGCCAGTGGCAGGTGAAGACCTCCTTACAAACAGGCTCATACTCACAGACCCTGCTTGGTGTCAGACATGACAAGATTTTTATACTGACCAGTCACCTATTTACAAGCACGTGTTCTTTGCTATCCTCTTACACCTCTATTTTCCCACACTTGATCAACCCCAAACTGGTTAATTCTTTCCCTTTCCCTCCCTTTGATACTACTAAACATCCCAGTCTTGTGTAATCCTGAATTGTTCTCCACTCAGATCCCATGTGCTACACAACCCTAGGCATTAACACCATGCTCTCCCTTCTCACTGTTCCCCCCTTCCCCCTTCCAAAGGGTGCTTCAGAGAGGGGTTCCCACTGGCTGATCCTTGTGGGTCCCCTGGGACAGACCCAGGGTGAAGCTGTCTGTTTCTACAAGTCCGTAATTGGTGTTCCCTGCCTACTATTGTGCTTCTGTGCTCATCTGTATTCATGGAGATAAGACTTCGCTAGGCTTGGAAATATTCAGGGCAGGCATGATATTATTTGGCTTTCTCAGTGCTCCTTTTTGTGTGAGTGCAGGTGAGGTTTTTATGACGTAACCTAGCACCTTCTGTCTCTCTTCCTGAGGATTACTTTTCCAGGCCATGCTGTGGCACTGTTTCTTCCCTTCCTGCTGTATCAGGGGATTGTGGGCGGTGGGGTGCCTAAATGCTGCTGAGTTGGAAGGCTGTGTCCAGTTCAGTGGTGTCCAGGTGCCTCACAAGAACTACTTTTTTTTTTACTAAGTACTGAATATGAGGATAAGATGAGGAAACAGTAGACTCAAAGCTGTTACCCAGACTGAATGCTGAGACTGAAGCATATCTGTTCTTACTTGTCAGGAGAAGTACTACTGAAAGGCAAGAGGAAATCTGAGCAAAGGGAAGGCAAAGATGTTAAAGAGTCTCCCAAGAAGAAGCAGAAGATTTCGGGTAATACAAATAACTTGTAATTCCTAATTGCAAGCTTCCAGGTACTTCAGACTTCTCTGCCCAAATGACATCTTCTGGAGTCTTCAAACTCTATTTCTGATTCTGAATGCTTTGTTTGAGGAGATCGTTGACTAGTGTCTGCTTAATCAGTGGGAGGTGATCTAATCTCAGTCTGTCTTAGAAGTCCAACAAAGGGAGGGAGGGAATTATGGGAAGTATAGGCCAGTCCGCATCATTTCAATTTCCCAAAAGATTATAGACTAAATAACGAGACACATTACTTGTAAGCATCTGGAGATTGAGTAGCTGATAACAGCAATATGGGTTTGTTAAGAAGAAATCAAACCCAAACACTTCGCTTTTGCCGCAAAGACCAAAGGGAGAAATGCTTGATGTCACAGATCTTTCATTCCTTCAAAAGGTTTGTCAATCAGTGGTTAGGTGCAAAAGAAGGTGTACAAGTGGTGAAAGTAGGAGCAGGTGACACAGAAGTGTGCATTTACTGTCCAGTCTTGCAAGGATGAGGTTAGGAAAGCCAAGGCCAGCCTGGAGTTGAATCTGGCAAGGGATGTGAACAGCAACAAGAAAGGATTCTACAAGTACATGACCAGCAAAGGGAAGACCAGGGAAGGTGTGAGTGCACTGCTCATCAGAGGAGGGGAGCTGGTGACAAATGACACGGAAAAGGCTGAAGTACTCAATGTTTTCTGTGCTTCGATCTTTATCAGTTAAAGGAATCCTTCAGGAATCCCAGGAGCCTGAGACCAGACAGAGGGAAAGTCTGGAACAAGGAAGCCCTACACTCAGTGAAGGACGAAAAGGTTAGAGCACTTAAACAAACTGGATTTACCAAATCATTTCCCAGTAGTCCTGGTTAAGTGGGAAGGTCTGAGAGGACTGGAGGTTAACCTGTGTGACACCCATCTGCAGGAAGGGTCAGAAGGAGGATCCAGGAAACTACAGACCTGTTGCTCTAGCCTTAGTGCCAGGGAAGGTCATGAAGCAGATTATCTTGGGTACGATCATGTGGCATCTACAGGACGTGGTGATCAGGCCCAGGCAGAATGAGTTTAGGAATGGCAGGTACTGCTTGACTAACCTGGTGTTTTTCTGTGACAAGGTGATGCACTTAACAGATGAGAGAAGGGCTGTGGATGTTATTTACCTGGACTTCAGTAAAGTCTTCTGACACCATTTCCCACATCATTCTTCTGGAGAAACTGGATGCTCATGGCTTGGACAGGTGCACTCTTTACTGGGTAGAAAATTGGCTGGATGGCTGGGCCTAGAGAGTCATGGGGAGTGGAGTGACATCCATCTGGGGCCAGTCACCAGTCATCTTCCCCAGGGCCCAGTATTGGGTCAGTCCGGTTTAATATCTTTACTGATGATATAGATGAGGGGATTGAGTGCACCTTCAGTTAGTTTGCAGATGACATCAAGTGGGGTGGGATGTGGATTTGCTAGTGAGCAGGAAGGCTCTGCAGAGGGATTGGGACAGGCTGGACTAATGGGCCAAGGCAAACAGTGTGAGGGTCAACAAGGCCAAGTGCCAGGTCCTGCCCTTGGGTCACCATGCCATTAAGCGCTCCAGGCTGGGACAGAGGAGCTGGAAAAAGCCCTAGGGGTGTTGGTCAACAGTGTCTCAACACAAGCCCAGCTGTGCCCGGGTGGGCAAGAGGCCAGTCAGTGGCACCTGGGCTGTCCCAGCACTAGGGTGGCAGCAGGGCCAGGGCAGTGCCTGTCCCCTGTGCTGGCACTGCTGGGGCACCTCCAGTGCTGGGGGCAGCTCTGGGCCCCTCCTGACAGGAGAGACCTGGAGGGGCTGGAGCGTGTCCAGGGCAGGGAACAGAGCTGGGGAAGGGGCTGGAGTACCAGGAGCAGCTGAGGGAGCTGGGGGGGCTCAGCCTGGAGAAAAGGAGGCTCAGGTGAGACCTTCTCACTCTTTACAACTCCCTGGATGGTGGAACCAGGTGGGAGTTGGGCTCTGCTTCCACGGAACAAGTGACAGGACAAGGAGAAATGGCCTCAAGTTGCACCAGGTTTAGATGTAATAACTGGGAGCAATTTTTTGCCCCAAAAGGACTGTCCAGCCCTGGCACAGCTGCCCAGTGGTGGAGTCCCCATCTCTGGAGGGATTTGAAAGGTGTGTGGATGTGGCACTTGGGGACATAGGTTAGCGATGGCCTTGGCAGTGTTGGGGGAACGGCTGGACTTGATAATCTTAGAGGACTTTTCCAACCTAAACAATTTATGATTCTAAGTCTCATGGGGCCTGACGGGTAGCACTGAGTGCTGAGAGCTGGCTGATGTCATTGTGAGGCCACTCTTGATTATCTTTGAAGGGTCATGGCAACTGGCAGAGGTTCCTGGAGGCTGGAAGAGAGAAAATATGACTCGTATCTTCAAGGACAGAAAGAAGGAAGATCTGGGGAACTACAGGCCAGTCAACCTCACCTCAGTCCCTGGGAAGCTGATGGAGAGAATCATCCTGGAAAGCATTTCTAAACACATGAAGGACAAGATGGGGATTTAGAGTAGTCAGCGTGGATTCGTGAAGAGCAAATCATGCTTAAATCAACCTGATAGCCTTCTACAATTAGGTCACTAGCTTGGTGAAATAGGAGTATAGAATGATGGTTCACGGTCTGTCCCCATATTCAGTTCTAACTATTGTTTTTGTCACCAAGGACTTGGAAGAATGTAGACAGCACAAAGCTGAAAGTGACAGGAAGTGTATTGGAGAAAGGGCTAAAAGTGGAAGTGGTCTTGACAATAGAGAAACAATTTAAAAATAGAACAGAGAACAGTGTAAAATTAAAGATGATATCGTTTGGGAAGAAATACTGTCACAGCTGAAAAACAAAGAACAACCTCCCGGGAGTCAGTGCTTCAGAATAGGATTCAAGATCTATAACAGATCAAAAGCTGACTAGGGACCAGCAGTTTCACAGTTGTTTTTAAGAAGGCAGATGTTAGACTGAGAGCTTTGAGTGGGAATGTAGACTTTGTGAAGTAATTAGACATGTAAAGTAATTATTTTGCTCTAATGCAGGGTCACGCACAGAGTGATGTTTCCAGGAGTTGGCACTGCAGTTCAGGAAATGTGTGTGCCACCTAAAGAGGACAGGGAGATGAGAGCAAACAGCGTAACCCATACTGAAACAGTAAGAGTTTTTTAGTCTGAAGAAGACAGGAATGAGTAGAGAAATTAGACTCTCCGTTTTGGTTGTCATCAGATGGGCTCAGCCAAACTGTGCACAGAGGATGGTCCAGTGTGAAGAGTTCCTATCGCCTGAGCTTTGCGTATGAACAACCATAGAGCTTACAAATATTTGGGTGGGACTAATGCCTGCCACTATAAATAAATTTTGAAAGGGAGTAGGTATAGTGGTGTAGGTGTAGTTCAAACCATCACAGTAGGAAACATAATCTTGACATTGCTTTAAAAAACAGGCATTTCTGGATAACTTTGAGACAGCAGACTAAATAGCAGCCTTCTAGCAAAAAAAATCTGCTTTTTATTATAATAAAGCTAGCAGAACTGAATCTTCTGGCTTGTCCTGGTTTGTGTTTTAACAGGGAAAAAACAGCAAGCTGGAGCAAAACAAAACTCTAGAACGAAAGGCCACTGTGCTCAGAAAGAGCCAGAAACCTATGGCACAGGTAAGAAGAGGCAGTTGCTAAGAACTGTTTATGAAGCAGATAAAAGATAAATGTGATTCTAGGATTTGAGTCTGAGCAACAGCTGTGTTTCTGGTGTTTCCATTCAGTAGTTCACTTTACTGTTGACAAGGAAGAGCTGGCTGCTGTCCTGGCACTATGTCAGTACTGCAGAGCAGAACTGAAAGGACTGCACGCTGCCTGAGTGTAGTTCCACGTGCTCTTTCCATTGCATAATATAATAGTGAAGGGGGAATCACTCTTTGAACTGAACAAAAGCCTGTTAAAATAGTTGCATTACTAAACTCATAAAAATATGTGTAGTTTTTACTCAGCAGAATATCTTTGCAGGAAAAACTCCGTAGCTGTTGCTGTCAGATCACCTTTTCTGGGAACCAGAGACCCAACCAGTCTGTCCTAGAAAAATAAAATTAGCCTTGATTCAGTGAGTGAAATGACTTGGTATTTGTAGATCACAGCACTCATTAAACACCCCATTTTTTTGCCAAGTGCTGTTTGATTCACAAACTTTTCCCCCAGCCTCCTGGAGAGGGACAGCCTGGGCCTGTTATTATTGGGAAAAGAGGAAAGCCTCTGGATCTTGTTATGGTAAGACTTCAGGCTGATGGCTGCTAAACCACTTTCTTCCCAGAACCCATTTCAGTAATTTATAATCCTTGTGGATTATGCCAGACTTTTGCTTGGGATTTCACAAAGAGGCCAGAAACTGGAAACCATGCCACATAGGGTGCTTTTCCGTGGCTGTTGAGTAACTTGACCTGGTGGTCTGTGACTGCTTTTACTATGAAATCGCTTTTGCTAAAAGAAAAGTTTACTCAGCATGCTAAAGTTATTGTGCTACAGAAATTAACAAAGGAAAAATATCCACTGGTCACCTAGAAGAACACTCTTTACAAGGGAATGGTAGATTAAAGAGTGTTTGTAAAAGGCTCTTCGAAAAGGAGTGATGTGTGTCTTGTGACATGACATACCTAAAGCTGTAAATGAGCTACACCTATTGAAGTGTAGCTGGACACAAGTTTGCTAGCATGTGACCTGTTTCCTTCTAGGGTTCCTTGTGCACATAGAAGGAGGAAAAAAAAAGATCTTGTGTTAGCACTTGTATTCTAAACATTGTGTTTTGACAGGTAGTATGGAAGAGCAATGGTCTTTAGAGATTCAGGACAAAGGCCGAGTTACCTGTCCAACATGCCGGGCTGTCGTGAGAAAGACTGTAGAAGGCCTGAAGAAACATATGGTAAATTGCAGGAAGGTAAGAACACAAGAGATGAGCAATGATTTCTTTACTCCTCTTCAGCTTACCGATAGAAATGCCTGCCTGTTTTGTGTTGTATTTAAAACGAGTTTCATCTCATCATCATGTCCCTAAGCAGGAGTCCTTTATATACCTGTAAGAATAGTGCTTGGTGCTTTTTGCCTAGCCTTTTGCTGGAGGTTTGGGGTAGTGAACAAAGGTGTAGTTATTTCACTGTTGCACTAAATTTTAGTCTCGATAAAATCTGTTCTTAGAAGACAGTTAGCAGGCCCAAATAAGTTGTTACGCTCTCCTGCTCCTTTCCCCCAAAACATTTTCCACTGCTTTGGTTAATTTACAGTTACATGCGCCATGTCCTTGTTTATTTCTAGGAAATGTTCACATGTCATCACTGTGGGAAGCAGCTGAAGTCTTTAGCAGGGATGAAATACCATGTCATGGCAGACCATAACAATCAGGTAACACAACTGCTGTGCATCTAAAACTCCTACAGCCAGAACGGGCTTTGGTCCTTCCCTGGTACACACAGAAACAGGACATGGAGTGGTTTTTTTCAAGTGTTGCAGCAGTTCAAATCTAGTCTTAACTATTATTCTTCCAGCGAGACTTGACATCTGAAAAGCAGTAGAATGTTACCAGACATGGTAGGCATGCAACAACATAGAAAGAGGGGGTGAATTTCTGTTTAGGCTGGTAATAAGTCACACATAAAAGGCATTCCCAATCAGAAGGAAAAAGGTTTGGCTGCAATTTTCAGTCCTTTGCTAGAAAGCAGGAGGTTTTTCTACATCCAGAGCAGACTAGATTTGAGGTAAAAAACCAGAAGCAGCAATTAGTTCTTGTCTCTCTTTACTGTAAAAATACTAATGCTACAATCTGCTTTTCCTCTTTGCTTTTACTTTAAAGAAGGCAATGTCTCCTGTTGTAGTTGTGAAGAATTAGAACTTTCGAAAAGGTCATTTGGAAGTTTGGGTAAAGTTCAGATAATTCATTCTGAAATTTTTTGCACAATTCCCAGTACTGCAGTTTCTGAACCTACAGCTGTATTAGTAAATGATGCAGGTCAGGGATCATGTTCAGGCCCTGAGGATTAGGTCTGTCACTCAGTTTTAACTTTTTACTCAGTCCAGGTGTAATATTAGGAAATATAGGAAATAATACACAATAACCATCAGAGAGAGAATAAGGAACTTGAGCTGTAGTTTAGCCCAGCTGAATAACTGTTCCAAGCAGTCTGCTTCACTTTAGTCAGGCTAAGTGGAAATGGTAGGACCAGTAACTGTTTAAAATGCATAATTTTCTGTCAGTGTACTCCTTTTGAAGATAATTCCTCTTTGGTTTAACCCCAGCCAGCAGCCAAGCCCCACGCAGTTGCTCACTCTCTCCCCCACCCGCAGGATTGGGGAGAGAATCAAAGAGTAAAAATGAGAAAACTCATGGGTTGAGATAGAGACAGTTCAATAGGTAAAGCAAAAACCACGCACACAAGCAAAGGAAAACAAGGAATTCATTCACCACTTTGGCAGGCAGGTCCAGGCACCTCCAGGACCACAGGGCTCCATCACGCATAATAGTGGCTTGGGACAACAAACGCCGTCGCTTTGAACGTCTACCCCCTTCCTCTTTCTTCCCCTGGCTTTATATCCTGAGCATGATACCATATGGTCGGGAATATCCTTGGGGTCAGCTGTCCCAGATATGTCCCCTCCCAACTGCTTGTGCACCCCCAGGCCACTTGCTGGCAGAGCAGTACGAGACAAGCCCTTAGCGCTGTGCAAGGGCTGCTCAGCAATAGCAAAACCATCTCTACACTATCAACCCAGTTCTCAGCACAGATCCAAAACACAGTCCCGTACCAATTGTCACCCCAGCCAAAACCAGCACAGGTATAGAAAGTGATCATTATGGTAAATACCTGTCTGTAAAATCATAAGTTGCAGAGATTTAATTATTTTAGAAGCTTTCCTGTGCCAGTTTGTTGAGTAGTGAATTCCCTGTGAGAAGAACTGTAAATGCTGAGCATCCTGTGTTTTTCATTCGTCTTTCTGCTGTGCTTTAGCCAGTTGTGAAGGAGGGAGAAGAATTGGATGAGCAGCTTGAGCGAGACCGCCTTCGGAAGGTTTTGAAACGTATGGGAAAACTAAAGTGTACAAGGGAGGTAAGCTGCATTGTGCAAAGTGTGAATTAAACAGCAGTGGATGCATAAACATAAAACATGAGAGTGCTGTTGAGTATGCTCTGGTGCTGGGCAAAGCAAGATTTGTTTTGAGATCCCAGCTATGCTTTTAAGACAGAGTAGCATAGAATCATAAAATAGTTTGGGTTAAAAGAGACCTTTAATAGTCATTTTAATGCCAATTCTTAGTTGCAGATTTTGTCTGTCTAAACTGACTAACATTACAGTTTTATACCTGCCTGTCTCTGCTCTGTTAGGAAAAGTGATAGTACTTTGGTCAGCAAACTGTGGATCCTGTACACACTGGTTGTGTAATCCCTTAAAGAACCGTTTTCTTCCATGTATTTTTCTCCTGTGTTGACAGGGCTGCACAGGCAGCTTCACCAGCATAATGGGATACCTATATCATGTTAAAAAATGTGGGAAGGCTGCTTCTGAGCTGGAGAAAATGGCTATGAAGTGCCATCACTGTGGAAAAGCATACAGATCAAAGGCAGGACTCGTCTACCACCTCCGATCTAAGCACGGGCCGGTGAGTGCACCCTGCAGTGGTTATCAGGGACGGTGATGGGACTTCAGCCACTCAGACTTGAGACATGTTTAGGCTTTTGTCTGCTACTTTGGTGGATAATTACAGATCACAAATCTTTGCATTTTCCTGCCCCTGGATTATTTTGTCCTTGATAGTTTCCTTCTAGCAGCAGCTGTTGCTTGTCTGTGACTAGGATGAAGTTTTTAATAGTAAATCAGCATGGCTGATCATGTAAATGACCTGACTTTTGCTCCATGAAAGAGTGATGCTAACATAACTTGTGAGATGCTTTCCTTTGCTCTTAAAAGACTCACCATTGGAGCAGAACAGGCAGTGCTGTGCTTGTTGTCCATGAGAGTTTTACAGTGAATGATGGAATACCTTTCAAGACTAGCAACTGCATGAAGCTCTCTGCTTCAGCCTCACTGCTGTGACCCGTGTGAGCAGATCTGGGGGTCTGTCTGACTAGTGGGATGCACTTCTATCCTGTGTCCGTGACAGTGAACCGTAGCTGCTGCAGCATATTTATGAGGGATTTGGCAAAACATTTATTCCCAGTATTTAGTGTAACTGAAGTAGGAAGTAGTGAAGGAGGCTCACCATTTTAGGCCTTTGCAGGTCACTTTCCTTCATGAGGAGAGAAGAACAGAGAACCTGAAAGAAATTAAACGGGAGCAAAACAACACAGGCAGAGTTCAGAGGAGATCTGCAAAGGTGGCAATCTACTATCTCCACGAGCTGGCTGGAGAAGAGCTGGCCAAAGAGTGGCCCAAAAGAAAAGTTCTGCAGGATTTGATTCCAGATGACCGGAAGGTACAAGGCCTTAAAAATGCTTTATGGGTTTCAAGTTTATACCTCCACATCTGATGAGTCTTGTACTGGCTCCTACCCCATGTTTATGGCACATGGAAAACAGTATGTTGTGTGGGGGATTGGGTTCTGCTCTCTTGTCTTAGTTACAGTATTTCTGCAGCAGCAATTGCTGTGGCATAAGTGTTTTGTTCAGGCAACTGTAATAACCGTATAGTAATGACTATAAAGTCCTCTTGCTGGAATTCTCAGTGGACACAAGGAACGTGGGCAGTTATGGGCATGATGTTGCTCACAGGTGATAGGCTCAAGATCACTCCTGCCATGCTGTAAGGCCCCAGCAATCCTTACAGGCTCTCATACATGCTGTGGTATTGCACAGTGTTTTAGACTTCAGAATTTCCAGGAGCATCTTTTAGGCTGTGAGTGATACCCAAGGGAAAATGATCCTTTATGATTTCAGCAGGGTAAGTGCATTTTGAGGAATTATTGTAGTCAAGGCAGTGGGAAGTTTCAGATTCTGATATTGTGGGGGTTTTCCAGATTCTGATATTGTGGGGGTTTTCCAGATTCAGTTATGTTTCTAGAGAGTTGGTAAGACAGGAAAACATTGATTGTTGGGAGTTTGCCTGTTAGAGTAGAAGAGATAAGCACCTCTCTGTCAGACTGGAAGAGGAAGAGACTTACTTGGTGTTCTGTGTAGCCAGCATTACTTCCAGCTCACGATTCCATCTTTGTCTCAGCTGAAATACACTCGTCCTGGACTGCCCACATTTAGTCAAGATGTGCTGTGCAAATGGAAAACGGAGATAAAGATGTACCGAAGAGTCCACTGCCCAAATCAGGTAATCTTTAACTGTTTCTGAAGCCTAAGAGGGGACAGATTTCAGGTCTGTATGAGCCAACAGCTTCCCACAACCTTGAAACTGCAGTTGGTCTCTCTGTGGGAGGCAAATCCTGCTCCATCTCAGTATGGTTGTTTAGTGTAATCAAGACCCTGTTTAGTCTTGGGGATGTCTGAGGATGCTCCTTTTGTCCTTTGTGTCAAAAGGCCCTGGGGATGATCCTTTTGGGAACGTGTGTGCAGACTTGAGAGCCAGTAACTTGGTGTCAGGCTGGTAAAGTTTTCTCATCCAGGTGGGCAGTTGGTCCATTTGGAGGTTTGAATAGTGGAAAAATGACAGGCCCCTGCCTTTCTATCTAAATCTAATCACAGAAGGAAGGAGTAGAGGTGGAAATACAAAAGTAAAGAGACTTTGTCTGGCACAGCACTTAAGTTTCTTCATTGCACTAGACCAGCTTTAAGCCCTGTTCAACCTGGTCTTGAGCATTTCCAGGGATGGGGCAGCCACAGCTTCTCTGGGCAACCTCTGCCAGGGCCTCACCACTTTGACAGGGAACAGTTCCTTCCCAGTATCCCATCTAGCCCTGCCCTCTGGCCGTGGGAATCCATTCCCCCTTGTCCTGTCATTCCAGGTCCTTGTCCAAAGTCCCTCTCCAGCTCTTTTGGACCCCTTTAGGCACTGGGAAGCTTAGCTTCTCACAATACCTTACAGCAATCACCAGTCAGATCCAGTGAGAACAAATGGCCCCACTGGTGGAGGTGATGGTGGACATCTCCATGTGATGCGTGCTGTCCGAGAGCCAAGGGTCAGTGGCAGCTGCCCTCTGGGTTTGGTGTATAGATGATGCCTTCTCCCTGCCCTACCCTACCCTACCCCACCCCCAGCACTCTCTCCCCAGTATTCAGGCTAGCATCGTTTCCAAGTATCAGAATTGCAGCAGCATCTTGTATGTGGAGCGGTCTCCAGAGAGCAGCTGTCCTGTGTCACCAGCCAGTAACCCAGCAGCATGTCTTGCTCCTGCTTCCTGTTCTGGGACCTGGGCTGAGGGCTGAGCACAGTGTGGTACCCCAAGACTAGAGCCTGAAGCTCCCCATGGGACAGGCCTGTAAAGCTGCCCTTTAATTGAGACCAGGGATGTTGTATGCTGTACTCCTGCTCTGTGCCACTAGAGACATGAGCAGTGCAGGAGGGAGAAATGTCTTGTACCTGCCCCTGTGTGCTCTGTTTGAAATTTTTTTCTGTTGCAGTTCAGGCAGAAAGCAAACTATCATTTTAGTCAGGCTGTTGATAGAGCATGAGTGTAACTGTTGCAGGATTCTCTTTATTATGTCCAAGTGTGCTCAGAAACTGGAAATATAAATATTAAGCTTAATGAAAACTTGACTCTTCTACTGGTCTTTTTACCAGAACCTTTCTGGCTTTGTAGGATTGGTATCTGCCTCCCTCTACCTCTCTTTTGCGCTTTTGGGATTGCCCTCCAGACATAATAATGCTTTATTGTCCAGGATGAAGTGATTTCCTGCTAGCATGTTGTTGACGTGCTTTTTTTTTTTTTACTGTTTCAGGGTTGTGAATCTGTGTATGGCAGTGTCTCAGGACTCAAATCTCACCTTGGCACATGTACCTTGGTAGGTAGCCTTCCTCTTAATAGCCCCACTGTCCCTGTCCCTCTGATAACCCTTTGTTCAAGCTCTTGTCCTGCCATCTGCTAATCTGAGATCCTCACAAGTTCATGGGTTCATAGAATGGTTTGGGTTGGAGGGGACCTTAAAGATCATCTCATTCCAACCCCCAGTTTAGGTGCTCCCCTATGTGCTAAGGAGGTTGCCATTGCAAACAATACTTGAGACCAGAAGGAAGCACCTTAATGGTATTCCTTTTAATGACACGGCAGTTCTACCTGTAGATTCGCAGCTACAAGAGCGGTTTTTCCAGGTGCACTGCTGGAGACCTTATGGCATCTCAGCAGTCCTGTGCTTTGTGGGCACAAATGCTCACTCATGTCAGTGCTCCTGTAGCTAAAGCTTTGTCTGGTATGATGAGAGGTTCTAGTTTTTGTTGCTGGTTTCTATCTGAGCAAGATTCAAATGAAATATATAGGTTTATCAGCCTCCTGGTCCAGCAATTCTTGATGGATTTTTTTTGTTTGTTTTGATGCCAGGGAGACTTTGTGGCTGGTAAATACAAGTGTCTCCTGTGTGAGAAAGAGTTCATTTCAGAGAGTGGGGTCAAGTATCACATCAACTCTGTGCACGCTGAGGTAAGACAGACAGAGTGGAACCTCAAACCCCAGGCTGTTGGAGGTGGGGAGGGTGTCTAAAGAAGAAAATGCTGGATGGACGCCCTGTTTTACTTTTTCCTTGCTCACTGTTGGGAACAGGTTCCCTAAACTTACCTGGTCTTACGTGTTAGTCTGGGGAGCAAATGTTGTGTCATGTCACATGCCTTGTCCCAAGCTGCTGCTGCTCTGTTCAGCTCTGTAGCATTTCCTGTGCCTTTCCTAGGCAAATGTCAAATCAAATCTGAATCCTCTGAGACAGAGTGACACCTGAGGAGACACATCAAAGAACAGAGCATCGTTAGGCAGTTGCCTTTCCAGAGCTCACATTTCAGGGAAACCTCATCCCACAAGGCAGCTATATTATAAGCCCTGATAGGCTTTATTTGGTATTTCCACCACCATCAGTACCAACCTTCTGTTGCCTTCTGCAGGACTGGTTTGATGTGAATACAACAACCACCAAAAGCTTTGAGAAGCTAATGAAAATTCGCCAAAGGGAAGAGCAAAGGAAGCAACGGAAGAAACGTCCTTTGACCAGGGGCAAAAAGAAGAGAGCTGGCACCCTGGCTGCCAAGAAGCTCCCCACTGTTGGAGTTGAAAAAATGAGGAGAAGTAAGAGAGGTTGTCCACAGCGAGTGGACAATGAGAGTGTGAGCAGTGAGGAAGGGGCACCCCAAGTTGCACAGAGAGCTGAAGTTCCAAAAACCAGCCGCAAGCGAGGCCGAAGTAAATCCCTAGACGATGAGAAGGAGTAATTCTAAAGCTTTTCAGTTACAAGCCCCACTTCTGTCAGGCTC
Organism: Machaerirhynchus nigripectus; assembly: GCA_013397975.1. Lineage (NCBI taxonomy): Eukaryota > Metazoa > Chordata > Aves > Passeriformes > Dicruridae > Machaerirhynchus > Machaerirhynchus nigripectus. Next base: position 213,072 of record VZRQ01007961.1, on the reverse strand, counting down.
ATAACCCACAGCACTAATATAAGCAACTGGATGTCTTTGGGACTGTGACTCAATTCTGCGGGTGACTTTGATACTGAAACTTCTGCATCTGGTCAGTTGTGAGGAACACAAACCAAAGCTGTGGTGCAGAGGCTGCTTCTCCTGGTGCGGTTCCTTTGGACAGTGGCACTAACAGTGTATCCAGTGTGATTCCTGCTCTGGTTGCAGTCTCAGTTTGGTCATGCTAGTTGCTTGTTTAGTGGTTTCCCGTACGGCAAGTGTCTGTTTTGTCATCTTCCTCTGATGGGTGAGATCAGGGTTCTTTTTTACAGTTCTTCCCATAAGGAACTGACTAGCACAATGTTTAGGTCTCTTCAAGGGGGAAATCCTTTCTTGCACAGAATGCACACAAACTAAACATGAAAACAGTGCTGTGCAGAATGCAAAGACTCTGGCTTGCCCTGTCGCTCTCCTGTCTGTTGTCAGCAAGGCTGCCACAAAAGAGACCTTCTCAGTGTTTGCTGTAGCCTGTTGCACAAGGCTCTATTTCATTCACTGGTGTTTAGGCTCAGCACCAGACAGTAGCACTTCTACTTGGAAGGGATGGAACGTCATTATTACCCTTGTCAGGGACCCACTGTTCCCCTGGCATCTGTCTCCTGTAATGCTGGACATTAAAGATATGTAGAAAGTCTTCCAATGCAGCGAGGAGTGAATGCTCTCAAGCGCTTCGGAGATTCACTGGCCTTTCAGAGCCCCCAGTAACTAATGTACTGAGATGGCCCTTGTGTGCCCTCTGAAGCCCACTTGTTTCATATTCACCTGGGAAACGTATTGCAAGATAGTCCATGCCTACTTGAGCAGCCTGCGAGTGCTGGAACCAGGTTCCATGGAGGTGCCTTGCCAGCGTATGGTTCTTTGTCATGCCAGTGCTCCCACAGGGTCCTTTTTCCCTGCTCAGCAGATGATACCTTCATTGACTTACATAACCTGTTGCTTTTCAGTATTACCTCTCTGTGCAAATGAGGTATATTAGCAGTGGTTTCCCTGTTTAGAAAAAGTTAAAAGAAGAGGGGTCATTATTTTAAGTCATGTGTTGGCATTGTCTCTGGATCATAAGGAATAATATCCTCCTGTGCACCATAAATCATAGAATGTTACGGGATTGGAATGGACCTAAAAGATAATTTAGTCTCACCCCCACTGCCATGAGCAGGGACGCATCCCACTAGACCAGGTTGCTCAAGGCCTTACCCAACCTGGCTTTGAACACTGGCAGAGTTGGGGCATCCACCTCCCTGGGCAACCTGTTCCAGTGTCTAAACACAGCGGGTATCATAGAAGCTAGCAGGAAGCAGCAGCACAGGCAGTCCTATTTTTCAAAGAATGGATTCTCCAGAATCTCTGTTATCCAAAGACCCCACTGTACCAGAAAATTACAAAATCTGCACTCTCTGACAAAGTTGCTGGTGCTGAAATTCACAGGGAAGCCATTGCAGTTCCCCAGTCTGGGGAACAGGCAGGGATTTGTACATGTGTGTTAGTACCAGCGTGATCACATAGTTCTTGATGGGGAGAGTACTGTAGGGCCAAGCTGGTCTCAAGAACTGCCTTCGAAACCAAGTGCTACTGGGTTTGCAAGTGCTGTGCTGAAAGCAGACGTGTGGGCTGTGCAGGGTGCGTAAAGTCTGCAGTGAGATGGGCAAGATCAAAAGACAACAAAATAAAATGTCACCAGTGCGAGAACGGGGTTTCTTGTCTGTCTGGTGTGTGGTGTTCTTGGTACCATCCCTCCTGGCACAACACACCCCAGCCTGCCTTTGAGGTTGTCCTGCGTGCTCTGGTGCTGTTCAGTTGTCTTCACGCTTTCTCCTCAGAACTGCACAGCGCTGTACCTTGAGCAAACGTTCACTACCTTCCCACTCAGTACAATAAACCCAGGAATTAAAGAAGGTTTTTCGTAGTGGTTTTCAGTCTAGAGTCCTATTTTCTGTTATTTATGAGTTACTAACTAGACCTGCTCTCTAGCCATGGATCCTTTGTGACCACCTGGGTTTTGTGGTTACTTCAGTAACATCCTCCACATAACATGGCATGTGGGAATAAAGCATTCTCCACCACTCCATCCCTGTCCATCAGCATCACAGCAGATTTTTGCTGGATCGGCTCAAGCTGGTGTGAGGTGGTGGCATTGCTGCCAGTCCCCTGCTTTTGGGGAGAGAGATCTGTCCTCCAGAGAGCACCTGCATCCTGCTGTAGTGGGGCTAAGGCGGCTGTGCTCCACTGCTCTGAGAGCAAGGAATTTAGCAGAGGGGCAGAATCCCCTCTCTCACCTGCTGTCCACACTGCTGGAGGTGCAGCCCCAGATACTGGTGGTTTCTGGGCTGCCAGTGCACATGGCCAGGTTGTGTCCAATTTTGTTATCCCTAGGACCTTGTCCACTGGGTTGCTCTCCATCCATGAATTCCCCAGGTTCTTCTGGATGACATCCCTCCCCTCCAGCAAATCAGTCGCACCAAGCAGCTTGGATGAAGACATTACATAGAGTGGGCACCAGACCCTGGAGGAATGCTGTCCACTGCCCCAGCAAACTGGTCCTTGCTGTTATCAATTCTACTTGAGCAAGTACATATTTAGAAAGAGATCCTGTTTTGAAGGAATCAGAAGTGATAAAAGACCAGCTAGTCACTCAATACTTGTTGCAGTGATTCATTGTACTAAAAATGCTGTGTCTTCTCATCAGAACTTGTTTTCATTTCAGCCTCCGTATCCCCTACTGCTGAGTCCTGGTAACTGAAATAGCTTTATGGTATCAGAAATTTCTTCCTGCATATTTATAGTCATAATTAACTCCATACATAATTTGCTGTATGAGCTAAAGAGGCTTGCAAGTCTCAGTCAAAGCAGGTTTTTCTCTTTTTTTTTTTCTGTTGTGCGTTGTTCTTTGCTGACATGTTACATATTGATTGGTGCATTTTTCCCTTTCTAAGTCCAGAGAGATGAACCAGGAAGCAGCTGCAGTATTCTGTAACAGTCTGGTTTATGTAAGATGCAATGATAACCTTGCTCTGCTCTCACCTATCTTTTTGTCCTCAACTCCCTCACTACACTTGATACTCACTTTTACCCTCTTAAGCACATGTTTCGGTTGTTTTGCACATGAGGCCTCTGAGGCCCCATTTCTTTTGTTTCTAGAAACTCAACAGGATTTAAGGCCAGTCAGCACATGATGAACACATTCCGAAACACTGTGGGGTATTTCACAGAACTACTCTAGCAGAGACCTTAATAACTATGTTTTGTACAGTAACTTCCAGAAAGCTTGGTTACATAATCAAATTTTCATTGCTTTAATTTTTCATCAGCTTTTTTAATCTGCATATTTTCTTTGCAATTGTTATTAATTTCATTAACATTCTTGATAAAGATGTTAAATAGCTGCAGACTCTGGGATTCTCTAAGACAAATCCTTATTTACAATTACTTAATATCAAGCATTTAATGTATTCCACCAATGCTTGTATAACATGTGGGGCCAAGAACAAGGCCTTAGAGAAATTTATGATGTCAACAGCTACTTTTACCAAAATGGACTTGTAATTAATTAAAGAATAATGTTTACAGAAAACTCTTCTCTGTGAAACCACATTGGTTGGGTCTTACTTATGATGCCCCTTAATGTCAATTGTTGGTGTGTCTGGGAGATTTCAGACTAAGCTGTACTTACACTCATCACACAGCTTGTCTTTTTTAAAGTACTGGCACACTTGAGTTTTGCTTTGGTGGCCTGGAGGATTTTTTTTTGGAGGAGGAGAGAATATATTTTGGTTTGGGAGTTGTTCAGTTGTTTTGTTTTTTCTTAATCCACAGGGGTTTCTCCATTCATCCAAGATTTGTTAAAAGTCATTTATAATTCAGTAATTTTCAGGAGATCACTTACCATCCTTCCCTGCAAGTTAGGCAATGCAGTAGCTTTAGAAAGGTTTAAGCTCTTTTAATAATGCCAAAATGTCAAAAAGATGGAGCTGTTCTGTTGAGAGGAAACTGACACGGAATGCACTTCACACAGAGACATCCACTTCAGTTTGTCATTCCTGCCTGCATGGAACAGTCTGATGCTGAGTGTGGCCTGTGAGAATGAAATCATTGCAGTTGTACACTTAGGTCTATCACTGTATCATGTTGGGGTACCTCCCATTAGTTTGTCATATCTCTATTGGTCAGGACACCACACCTGTGCCAGGCAAGCTCTTCCACTGCTTCGCTTTCCTTGGAGTGACGTTACCTATAAATCAGATGTTTCCCTGTGCCGCTGCAGATGTTTGGGAGCAGAGCCATGGCCTGGGACCAGCTCCTGGAGCAGTCTTGTCCTTGGTGCGTGCTCGGTGACCTTCATGTCAAGTGGAGGGTTAATGTCATCCTGGGATGCTGTGTGACTCTGATGTTGGTAATGAAACCAGCACTAAGGATGACATTATTTCTTTAAATGTTGCTTGACTCTGAAAGCCAGCTGCCTTCAAAAGTAAGTAGGTCAATCTCATCATTAAAATACAGTGGAATGAGAGTGAGATTGGAGGGGGTGGTGGTTATATTGGACAGCTCTGCTGAGACATTAATTAGTGCAGTGTCCTCTTTTATGCATGCTGTATCAGGTCCAAAACCACATCTGAATTATGCTCAAAGGTCTTTTAATCAGAGGCTTTTGTTTTTAAAAAGTGCAGTTGCATTTCAGAAGCAAGCCTCTGTCTTTCTTTGGAAGCAGGTAACAAAAGCCAGGTAGTTATTCAAACACAGCCTGCATTGAATCATAGAATGACCATAACCAGGGACATGGTCCCAGTGACTGCCTGGGGAGACAGAGCCAAATTAAAGGTTAGGAAAATCACAGCCACTGCTGTCAGCTTTTTTCCCAGTTCTTCCTCATGGCCAAGGAGGCTCTTGGCCCTTTGTGCCATTGCAGTGTGGGCTAGTCCCTCATCCGCTGTTGGCTGGCCCTGCTCCCACTGGGCCACAGCCCAGGCACTGCCACAGGCAGTCAGTGCTGCCCCGGGCCAGGACACGGGGTACCTGTGGTGCCATTTTTGGGGACTCAGTAAAGAGGTAAACCTCAGAAGACTTTTCCACACATGGAATCATAGAATGCTTTGGGTTGGAAGGGACCTTTAATGTCAACTAGGCCAAGGCCCTGCCATGACCAGGATTGTCTTCTACTCAATCGGGTTGCTCAGAACCCCATCCAACCTGATCTTGAATGTTTCCAAGGATGGGACACTCACCACCTCTCTGGGCAGCCTGTATGTGTTTGGCCACACGTACTGTGAAAAACTTCTTCCTTACATCTAATCTAAATTGACTCTCCTTCAGTTTAAACCATCGCTCCTTGTCCTATTGCACCAGGCCCTCCTAAATAGTCCATCCCCATCATTCTTGTAGGCTTCCTTTAGGCACTGGAGGAGCTCTAAGGTCTCCCCAGAGCCTTCTCTTCTCCAGACAACACCGCCAGCTCTCCCAGCCTGGCTCCAGAGCAGAAGGGCTCCAGCCCTCAGAGCATGTTCATGGCCTCCTCTGGTCTCACCCCAGCAGCTCCATGTATTTCCTGTGCTGAGAACCTCAGAGCTGAATATCTTCAATTAGATTTTGCTGCAGCTGCCATCGGAATTTCCAAAAAAATTTGGCAAGGCCCTAGACCTCTTTAAAAAGCAAGACTGCGATGCGTTAAACAGGATGGTTGTCTTGTTGAGGGCTAGAGGAAGCATTTGGAGGAGACATTTGGCATTTTCAGGGGAGTGAGGCCACTGGGGGAATCCTGCAGGGATCCACATTAACACTGTTCAAAATGTTTCCCTCATGATACAGGAAGTAAATGGGCAGGGGCTAAGGTCAGGTTTGAGGATTACATGGAGCAGTAAAAATTGAAAGGTAACCACAAAGAAGTGCTGAAGCATCTTAGAATACTGAGTGCTTGGAAGATGAAATGGCAGATGAAATTCAGTATTATAAAACGAAAGGGCCCAAATAACATCTATATATTGCCCTTACAGCCCTTCAAAGATGGTTTGCATTGGTGTTCGAGATGGGGATATCCTGAAAGCCTACAGGATTACTTCATAACTTCTTACTGCTGAACTCTTTCCTCTTCAAAACATTTCGCTATGCTACATCAAATACCGTCTTTCAAGAAAGACTCCAACCACCCTGGCCCTGGCCCCTGCCTCAGAACTGCTGCTGTGCAGAGTACAGGCAAAGCAGGGAGGACACTTGCAGCCTACATGCACTGGCTCCAGGTGCTGCAGCAGAGCCCACCTGCCTGCTGTAGGGGACAGGTCACATCACTGACACGAGTGGCTGGCTCATAAGTCTGAGGCTGGTCTGCACAGTCCCTCCAGATGGGGTGGCTGGCTCCATGCCACCCAAGAAAATTCTGGTCTCGGATGTCCCTGGCCACCTCTCATCACCAGCCGCTTGGATGCAGAACAGTCCCTGAGCAGGAGGGGGAGGTTCCATGGCACCACACCACTGCCAGGCCTGGTGCACACATGTGGCTCTCCATCGCACGGGCTGCCCAGTCACTGCCTTGTCTCACTGTCCCACGTCCCTGACAGCTCCCTGTCCTATGCCATGGAGATACAGGTGTCACACAGGTTTCCCCCTCCTTCCCACACCACTTTGGCTCTGCACCTGGCCTTGTGGAGCACTGCACAGCAGTGCAGGTGGGCTCAGCACTGCACTGAGCAGAGACGTGTGGCAGAGCCAGGCTGGCTGGCAAGCACATACTCTCCCCTTTCTCCAGGAACTTCATCTCTGCTCCCAAATTATGGGAACAGTCGCACAGTCAGCACAAGCAAACACAAGGAGCAGATCCCAGTGCCAGTGATGCAGATGGCAAATTACTGGCCTTGTCAGAAGCAATGCCAGGGAGAGGGTGTCAGGAGAATGGCAGCAAGACAGCCCTTGAGGTGGAGGAGTGGCTGGAAACTAAATCAACATTCCCCAGTCTCACACTGAGAGGACGATCAGCCCTGGTCTCCATGTAGGCCAGGCCAACCTGGGCTGAAGATGTACCCCAGACATGGAACAGGCCATTCCAGTCTCTGCAGCAGCCACATATATGCTTGGCAGCTGTCAGGCATCTAAGAGAAGCTGTCAGCACATCCCCCTCAGTTTCATAGTTTCTAGGCTAAACAACCCAGGCTAATTTAGGCTTTCACCATAAGCTGCTTTGCCCAAAACTCCCTCTTAAGGGAGTTGTATTGGGTTTTCATGGCAGGGTTTTGGTAGTGGGGGGGGGTTACAGGGATGGCTTCTGTGAGAAGCTTCCAGAAGCTAAAGCCAGCTGACGCCAAGACAGACCTGCCGCTGGCCAAGGCAGAGCCCATCAGCTATGGTGGCAGTGCCTCTGGGATTTAAGAACCAAAAAAAACTGTGCACAGCATCAGCCAGAGAGAGGAGTGAGGGTATGTGAGAGCAATAGCCCTGCAGCCCCCCAGGCCAAGGCAGAAGGAATGAGAGAAGGTGCTCCAAGTGCTGGAAAAAAGATTCTGTGGGGTCCTTGGTACCCCCCACAGGGGGCAGCCTGTGGGGTCCAGGGGTAGCAGGGACCCACCTACAGCCCACGAAGATCCACGCAGGAGCAGAGACCCACCTGCAGCCACCAGAGGTCCATCGGGGAGCAGAGACCCACCGGCAGCCCATGGAGGAGCCCATGTGAGAGCAGAGGAAGAGTGTGAGGACCCTCCCCCTGAGGAGGAAGTAGTGGCAGAGATATGCTGAGATGAAATCAATCCCATTCCCTGTCCCACTGCACTGCTGAGGGGGAGGAGGGAAAGAACTGGGGAGGGAAGCTAAGCTGGGGAAGAAAGGAAGGGTGGTGAGAAGATGGTTTTATGATTTGGTTTTATTTCTCCTTACCCTACTTTGATTTGATTGGCAATAAATTAAACTAATTTCCCAAAACTGAGTCTGTTTTGCCCATGACAGTAACTGGTGAGAGAGCTCTCCCTGTCCTTATCCCGATCCATGAGTGTTTCATTCTATTTTCTCTTCCCTGTGCAGTTGAGGGGGGGAGTGATGGGGCAGCTTTGATGGGCACCTGGTATCCAGCCGGGGTCATCCCAGTGAGTTTTCCAGCCAGTCCCAGGTGAGTTTTCTCCCTCCCTGAAGCCCAAGCCCCTGGCTGGACACCAAACCCAGAAGAGATACCAGTGCTAACAGGCAGAAGATCAGGCATCAGAGCCAGAGCAGGTTTCTGGCAGGCTGTATGCCCTTTATGGAGGGGCATCGCACCCCCTTTTGCATGGCAGCTGGTCACTATAAAGCAGCGTCTGCCTTGGGGTGCAGTGTTTGCCCAGTGCTCCCATTCTCTTGATGAAGAGTGTTAGCTTTCCTGCCTCACCTTCAGTGCTTTGTGCTTTTATCTGAGCAGTAACAAATAAACTTCTTTCCCAGGGTGGGCTTTGATAGAGCTGCTCATCAGCTTCCATCAGTTGTGTGTTCACTGACCATGACAGTGCTGAATACTTTTGCTGTTGATAGACCTGTCAGATCACTTTTCAGCTTTACCAGGCTCTTGGCTTTGGTGGCTTCATGTGGTGTAAATGATCTGGGAAAGGGCTGAGTGGTAACACTTATGAATATATTGACACACAGGAAACCCAATCTCAAACACAGGAAACAAATCTCAAACACCATATGCTGTCTAGTTGTCCCATATTAAAAGGGTAAAAAAGAAATGATCAGCTGTGAAAGATGACCAGGGTCTGCTGTGTTGCAGATGGTGCAGTGCAGATAGCAAACTGTTATTACTTGTTTCTTACAATAGAAGATAGGAAGCGCCAGAAGAAGTAAGTGGGCATCTGGTCTAAATGCAACAGAATAAATTACTTTTCACATTGCACATAATTACACGGCAAAACTCTTGACTTCACAGTACCCCGATAATAAAAAGTATAAATGTCTGTTCTTGGGCAGCACTGAATTCCCCAAATACAATTATGCAGCAGATGGTAAAAAGATGCTATCACAAAATAAATAAACAAACACAAAAAGAGGATCAGGAATTATTAATGATTAGTGGGCATTAATGATTAGCAGATTGACTTTCCACATTTCATGAAGTTCATGAAGTGTTGATAAAGTGCTGATATCCATAGCCTGGTGACAGGTCTGAGCCTGTTCCTTGGGTGAGGACAATAGGGGACTTTCCTGTAGCAGCTTTATAGAAGATGTCTGTGGTTTGCTGTACCTTTGCCCTTCATTATTGTTATCACAGGGAATCAGTGTGTTAATTCCACTTCCATGGGAGAGAAATGGAGGATACAGCAGCCAGCACACACACATTACTAAGTGGATGGGAATGAACCCTCACAACAACTTTGGACATTTCCTTTCAGTGAACATGGAGACAGCTAATGCGAAGCAGCAGCCACAGAAGCCCCAGTGAGAGGACATGGTGGGCAGGCATGGGGCTGGTTAGGAGACAGGGTCTGGGGGTGCAGGGGCAGGTCTGGCCTTCACACCCTGCCCAGCCCTCCTCTAGGCCAGGCAGCAGCTGATTGAAGGGCAATGCTCACCTGGAAAAGGCCATCTGGGTCACAGCTTCAGTTGCCAGTTGCTTCCATAGGCACAGCTAGGTCACAGCTGGCCATGGGAGGCTCTGGAGCAGGAAAAGGGAGCAGCCAGAATATGGGGGAAATAACTTCATGAGTGTTGTGTCCCAGGAGGGGAACAGTCACAGACGTCCAGGACCCCCCAGGTCAGGACCCAGCTATTGCAGGTTATGTCGTGCTTTCATAAATCTGTGAATGCTCACCTCACACTAGCTAGAAGCTAACTAAGGCTTAGATTAGGGACAAAAAATCCATGCATCTTTTGTGGATTTAATTTAATCAATAACCTTTATACAGTTCAAAGTATGGGGAAGATTCTGCACAGACATATCATCAATTCAAACCTTTCCCAGTTGCAGAGGTCAATTCCTGATGTGCTTGGGAGTCCTTGCTAGTGTATTCCTCTGCTGGGCAGAGGAAGATGACAGCAGGGTGACGTGATGCGGGTACAGGAGGCTCCTGCATCATGGGCAGGACATTCTCTTGCTGCCAGCACCTCTCCCAGAACCTCACATTTGCTAGGGGCAGGCCGGGACTTTGGAGCCTGCAGGCCAGGCTGTAGAGGTGAGGATGGGATCTCGAGGCTGCTGCTGGATTTCCCCACTGAATTCCAAGTACAAGGCACTGCAAGGCATGTAATACAATTTAGATGCATTAGTTCCTGATTTGTGATTGCAAATTGAATTTTGCCCGGCCAAAACCCCAAATACTCAAATGATAATTAAATGTGTGTGAAGAGTTTGCACTCTCAGTATTTATTATTTATAGACTGAACCCACAAATGCAAATGCCATCACCTGCTCCCAAAGCACACCATGCTCCCTGTGCACAGTCATTGAATTCCCAGGATTGTCCTAAGCAGCACAGCATGTCCTTTCCCCTGTCCAGCACTGATCTGGAAGGTGTGTGAAGCCTGGGAATGCCAGCCAGCCAATAGTGATGCTTAGGGTGATCAGACACAAAACTCCCCAATCACAGCATAATTCTCACCCTGCACAAGCAATAGGGCTGCAGCCTGGAGCATAGGGAAAGGATATAGAAATAAAATCACTTTCAACTAGTTTGGGGGAAGGATGCAGAATAAACTGTCCCACGGTGCTAACGGCCACCTGTTTCTGCTATCAAAAAAATGGCATTACTCACTGATACCTAACACTGACAGCACTGAGCTTTTCAAATAACATTTCTGAGCACTCCTGTGCAGGCCAGAGCAGTGCTGGGCAAGCCAGGGATCCTTGGCTGGTGGCAAAGACAGGTTATGGAGCAGTCAACACCAACAGCTAGCTCTGCAATAACCAAGTGGTTCTCACAGCGACCAAGTGAGAATGGACCTTGCAGAGAAGACATAACTGGCACACTGTTCCTGTAAAACCTCTTGCAGTCACGGTTTTACAGTTGCCAGCTCTACCCCTGGTTTTCCTGAAGTTCCCTCCCCATAATGCAGATAGAGGGAGAAGGAGCTTTGAAACAGGACTCTGCTGGTAAAGCAACATCAGGCTCACTCTCCTCCTCACCAGTGTGGACTGCAGCAGCAATGAAGCTCAGCACAGGAAAGAGGCAGTCTCCTGATCTGCCAAGAGCATCTGAAAAGCAGCACTGAACAACCCAGATGGGACCATTTTGATCACCTAACCTGCCATGCAGCTGCAGAGTTAACATAAATTCTGACAGGCTTCAGTTTCCAATTAGCTGGAACTTGTATCTTGCACACAGGCATTGTAGATTAAATCCTTCACATGGCAATGTGACTACCGTGGTCTTCCACAGCTCTCCCCGAAGCACAGACCAGTTCTCCGATAACTAGGAAAGACCTTTTGAAGTGACCAAGTAAAGACTTCTAGGGGCCCTAGGGCTGGATGTCTGTGCCCACGTCTGCACACATGCGCACACTGATGTACTTTTGCTGTGGGCTGACCTCATCCACGGCATAGTCTAAGCTGCCATTTGGCTGCTACACAGCTACACAGCAGGACAACATAGGCTGCAGCCAAGGACATCAGCTGGACAGAGAGGAGCCTCAGGAGTCCCCAAGTCTGCCCAAAACCACAGCTAGGCTGAGCCACCTTAGCAGCCCCTTGGAACCAGAGATTGCATCTTGGCTTGACTCCTCCCTTCAGTCTGCATTGCTCACACAAAGTAGTAGGTTACTGCTGTAAGGTAGGAAGAGGACGATTTCGATTAATTTCCTTATTTCTCTACCACTTCATTAGGCACACCCAGTGCTGCCTTTCCTGGGCATGGGGCAGAGCCGATGCCTGTGTCTTCATGCACACATGGAGGAGCACCCTGGAGGGTCAGAGCACCCCTAGCTGCAGAGGACCTGTGCGACTGTGCTGGGGGCACCGAATGTCGCATCTGTCAGTGACCAAGAGTCGTGACACCAGCGCTGCTCGCTGCCATATGCGTGACCGCGGGCCCACGGCCCAGGACACGTGCCTGCATGTGGAGCCTCCCGTGCTGGGGAAGAGGGGGCGCTGGGAGTTACTGGGGCTGCAGCCTGCGGCGGGGCTTTGGGCGCTACTGGAGAACGGTATCGAGAGCGGCGCTGGGGGTTCCGGGGCCCCGGTAACAGGGTGGGGGCG
>VZRQ01007961.1:180902-200765 GCA_013397975.1 Machaerirhynchus nigripectus | reverse complement strand
GGCCGGGAGGGCACAGGGGCTGCGCGTCGCCGCGGGGCTGGCGCCCGCCGGGCGGGGGGACCCTGCCGGGCGCCCGCCCCTGCTGTGGGCTGCGGTCCTCGCCAGATACCCCAGCCGGCCTCACTGCATCCCCGGCGTGGCCTTTGCCGCGATCCCCGAGGGCCCCTCGGGCACCCCCGGGGCGCCGCGCCCTCCGAGCCCCCTGTGCCTTCGACGGTGTCGCGTCCCCTCCCCGGGGGACGGCTGCTGCCGCGCTGCCCTTCCCGGGAGCTCCCAAGGGCTCCCGCCGCGGGTGCGGCGCGGGTAGCAGTGGGTGCTCTGCGCCCCGCGGAGCGCGGCCCCCGCGTCCCGTCCTGCTCCGAGGGAGCTCCTGCCCGGGGCAGGGGCACTCAGGGCTGCGGCGGGCTGGGCTCGGCCGGGTGACGGGGATCCTGTCCCTTCCTGCCGGTGTTCGCTGGGACATCGAGCTTAGTGCACCCGAGGCACCACTGTCCTTGTGTCCTTTGACTCGCCGGGATGGCCCGCTGTCAGCAGCCGCTTCCTGCTGTTTTCCCTGCGACAGGTTACTGAGATATTAAATCCGATTGCGAGTACCAGACGTTCTGCTACATTCTGCCGTGTTGCAAAACACGTACTGACGGATTCAGGGAGAGATGCAGTCGGGGTGTTAAAAAGGGGCCACTTATTTTTAGATGTGCAGTCTGGTGCTTACTCCCTGCTGCAGCAGTAAGTTGGGCAAACATCTGGGTGCCCTTGAGCAGCAGCCCCAAGGGCATGGGCCAGGGGCCGGGGTGGTCCACTCTCTGGATCACAGCAGGATGCGGACAGCACCGGTGGAGCCGTGCCCCATCTGCCTGCAGCACCACGTCTGCCAGCATCCCTCGTGAAGGGTATCTGTCTGGCCCCTTTGCTGACCCATGGAGCTGGGATGCATGGCATATCTGGTCCCATGTCCAGCTACCCACCGGCCATCCCTCCCACTGTCCACCACCCAACCCTGCTACTGCTCATTGGCCATCCCTCCTGCTGCCCTCTGGCCATTCTTTCAACTGCCCACTGGCCATGCCTCCCAGTGTCCAGCCACAGGCAGCAGTGCTGCTGGCTCCTGTACACAGCCCAGCTCTTCCCACCCCTTAATCAGGCCCGAAGGAGCACACTGCTGTACAGACAGGACAAAACCTGTGCCAAGCCTTAAATAAGTGACTGTGCTTTCTGTGGGGGTGCCCCTTTTGTAATATGGCTTTAATAAAAAGTGAAGCTGGATCATTTATAAATGATGTAGAGTCATTAGCAATTAATGCATTGAGCTAAACAGTGGCACACTTTTCCCAGAGAGCCCAGCAGCATCTTGACTTTATAGCCAGAATGTGTTGGCTTCAGAGAGCATGCTTTTTGGAGCCCTTACGTTCATGGACCTTTATGGCAACAGCTCTGGCACAAAGCTGCCCTGATCTCAGCTGCAGAGCAGGCTGGACAGCAGTAGATGCAATGTGGGTATTATACACAAAGCTTTGTCCTTTTGAGGTCTTGTAACAACTTTGAGGTCTCATCTTGAATTTCGTAGAATCCTGGAATGGTGCGGTTTGGAAGGGACCTTAAAGCCCATCTCATTCCACCCCCTCTGGTATGGGCAATGACACCTTCCACTAGACTTGTTTGCTCCAAGCCCTGTCCAACCTGGCCTTGAGCACATCCAGGGATGGGGCAGCCATAGCTTCTCTGGACAACCTGTGCCAGGGCCTCACCACCCTCTCAGGGAACAATTTCTTTCCAGTATCCCATCTAACCCTGGCCTCTGTCAGTGAAAAGCCATCCCTTCCTTGTCCTGTCACTTTGTCCAAAGTCCCTCTCCAGCTCTCTTGGAGCCCCTTAAGGCACTGGAAAGGGCTCCAATATCTTAGCAGAGCATTATCTCCAGGCTGAACAACCTCAGCTCTCCCAGCCTGTCTCCAGAGCAGAGGTTATAGGGATTAAACATTGCTCTGTGTATCTAGGGTGAACTTCTTAAGTTTTGACTTCTGAGGCTTCTTGTCTTGTCTCTTCCTGACGGGTGTGCAAATCCCATGTGCTCAGAAATGTATTTTCTGCAGTTCATTCAGTGTCAAACTGATCAAGGAACACTGGTTTTTCTAATGCAGAACTGTAGCCTGGACACCAGGTCTCCTGTCACACAGGCTCAGGGCTGCTGGCCTGGAGTCTGCAGCAAGTGTGCTTAGGATGCGTGAGGTCTGGTGCACTCACAAGCCACGTGCATTGTGGCTCCACTATGCCCCCATGTCTTCTCACCCTTCAACTGCCAGTGAGTGACAGTCCCTGCACAGGGCCTGTGCAAGCTCTGGCTAAATACAGCTGGAACACTTGTCAGCCCTGTGTGGACTCAGTAGCATAGCTTGTGAATCGGTGCAGTGCCTTTGTTCTCAAATCATCAAGTGACTCTGTCCCAGGGCAGTGTCTCAGCATCTCCAGCCTGAAAACCTCAGCTGGGACAGGCTGGGTGCCTCGCAGAAGCCTAGAAAACTCTTGAGCAGAGCTGGACAGCTGCTGCAAACTCCATCCACAAACTTCTGTGGCACAGAGACGTCAGACCCTGTCTTTAATTTCCTCATGTACACTTAAAGGTTGGTAGTCAAACTGCCCCCATTGCGCCTGCTCAGGACTTTTGAAATTCTGTTAGATGTAAAAAAAACATCTAATTCATTACTGTGGATGTATCCTGTGAAGCACCATGTCCTGTTCTCGTCCCGAGGCCAGCTGGCAGGGTCTGGTCATATCCACAGTATTAAACTCATGAGTTCCAAAGAGGGAGGCACACTAGTGCTACCTGTGAGGAATGGTTTTCTGGCTTGTCTAGCTCCGAAGCCATGCACAAGAGTGGTTTGGGCACATATTGGCTGTTGCAGACCGAATCAGTTCTTGGACCAATCTCCACCACTGGATTCTTGGGCTGTTCTGACCCCATTACATTTGCTAGTACAAACCTAGCTAGCTGCCTAACTAGTGATAACCTAGGACAACTGTTCTTATGGTTGAAGACAAGCAGAAACATGCAGCCCCCCATCCACCCTCACTTTGAAATGCCTGTGTGTGGAACGGCACAAAGGAGCAGTTGTTTGCTTGCTGACAGGGTGTTAGCTGAGCACCTGACCTGACACCAGCCATGGCTGGGGCACAAAACCAGACCAGGCTGGAAAATGGCCCAATGGAGAAGGACCTTGGAATGCTGGTTGACAGCACTTAAACATCATCCAGCCCAGAAGGCTAAGAGCATCCTGGCTTGTGTCAGCAATAGTGTGGCAGCAGGACCAGGGCAGTGATTTTCCCCCTGTGCTGGACACTGCTGAGGCACCTCGAATCCTGGTGTCAGTTTTGGGCTACTTACAACAAGAAAGACATTGAGGGGCTGGAGCATGTCAAGGGAAGGGAACAGAGCTGGGGAAGCGACTGGAGCACAAGTCTGATGGGTGGCTGAGGGAGCTGGGGGAACTCAGACCAGATGAAAGGAGGTTCAGTGAGGACCTTTTCACTCTCTACAACTTGACAGGATGGTGGAGCCAGGTGAGGGTTGGGCTCTGCTTCCAGGGAACAGGTGACAGGACAAGGAGAAATGGCCTCAAGTTGTGCCAGTGGAGGTTCAGGTTGGGTATTAGGAAAAATTTCTTCACTGAAAGAGTGGTTAAGCATTGGACAGGCTGCCCAGGACAGTGGTGGATTCACCATCCCTGGAAGTGTTCAAGAAATGACTGGACATGACACTTTGCAATATGGTTTAGTGGCCATGGGGTTGTTTGGTCAAAGGTTGGAGTTGATGATCTTGGAGGTCTTTTCCAACCACAACGATTCTATAATTTCATCTGCAGGAAGCCCAGCTCCTGTGCTGACAGAGTACCTACACCCCAGGCAATGGACAGGGCTGGGTCTGTGGCTTTGTTCAGCCTGTTTTGCTGTTGGCTTGTAGGCGAGCTGGATGTGCATGCACACAAGGCTTAGAGACTCCCTCCCTCTCACAGGTTAGTGATGAACCCGATTCCCACGTGCAAAGCTCTACAGAGACACACTCTCTGTGGGATAAAGGATGTTTGAGTGTATCTTTGAATCCTTTCCAGTTTTCCAGACTCCTTTTATGAAGGAGAAAAACAGAACCCTGTGGTATCCTTGTCTCTGGTGACCTTCTGTCCTGGTGGTGTGTCAAACTTCTGGAGACACACTCAGTCCCAGGGTCTCTCTTAAAACGTTTTCTGGGCTCTCCTCTCTGTTTTAATGGCCCTTGGCAGACCACAACCCTGAATTTCTCAGAGTGGGAGCCACAGCCTTCCTCTGGTTTGAGCTGAAGCTGGGTATATTCAGATATGAATGCACTTAAACAGCTGGCCTGCAAAAATCACCTTTCCTTGTCACTCTAACTGGGGTTGTTGTTGGTGTCATGGTTGTCCTTTCTCTTGTTCTCAGGTGCCCCTTGGAACTCTTTTTCTGTACAAATCACAGGACTGACCTTTTGCTACACAGGCAGCTTGTAGAACAGCATTGACTTATATGTGGAGAGTGAGAACACACAAACAGCAGCCTCAATGTCTTTCATGTGCTCCTGTGTCTAACTTCCAGACAAAATTTGGCTTTGTGTGCAGGACTGTGTGGGATCCTGCTATGCTCTTAGTGCTGTGAAGTCTCAAAGTAGCAATGGTGCAGACCATGGGTCAGTCAAGTGCCCTTTCCATAGAACAGCAATGGCCAAGCATTGCTGCCAGCTTTGCAGCCGATGACACTGCACTGCTGGTGATGCCTAAGATTTTTAGCTTTTTATATTTTTCATATATTTGTGGCTTTGTAGATTGTTAATGCATGGTTTTAGCTTTTAGTACTTTTCCTATCTTTCTTCCCTACATTTAGGAACAATAAACTGTTATTATAAACGCATTCTTAAAAATACTGTTTAGTCTTATTCCAAGAAGAGAACCAGCTACAAGGACGTTCTGTTTTCCAACCAGAATCTGGACCAGGCATAACAAAAGTGGGGCAAAAGAAACTTCGGAACTGCTTCCAGTGGGGCAGGACCCCAGGAATTATTACCTAACCAACTAACCTTTTAATTGGACAGTATATGATAAGCATACTAATCGACTAACCTTATAGAAGTTGTAGCATTACTATACCAAATACAATTTTCACCATATTGTGTACCTGAAAGCTTTCAAGTAAAGGTTTCCTTTTATATTCATTCTAATGGTGGGAAGATCTATTCTGTTTTCTAGGCATCACTGGGACAGCCAGCTTTGTCTTCGGCACTGGCCTTTCCTCCATGCCCTGGAGCAAGGAGTAATGCCAGGCAGAGGAGATGGCCAGATTGAGTCGTAGAGTGTGTTTATTTCGAGGTGCCCCATTTTTCTGTCACAATCAATAAATCGTTGCTTCCTACGCGGTTCTGGGTGGTGTGCCCTGCATTTGTGGTGTGCCCATCCATGGGGCAACCCCAGAGCTCTGTGCCTGCATACTCCTCGTGCACACAGTGCACACAGGAAGCACCATGCTATGCTTGTGTTGCTGCTGGCAGGGCTCAGGCTTGTCCACCTGCTGTGCCACTCATCTCCTGGGGACAGGTTTACCAAGGAAGGCACTCCCTGTAGCCCTAGCCAACATGCTGCCATTGGCAGGTGTTGGAGAGGCCCCATGGTGATGTGCAGGGCTGAGTGCCTGTTCTAAGACATCTTCTTTTGCCTCTTTCCTGTGCCTTGCCTCGGTCTGTGTCTGGGTCACCCAGACAGGCCACCGTCCCCTGTCAACGTGACTGTGACGCAGCTGAAGGCAAACTCTGCCACAGTGTCCTGGGACGTACCAGAAGGAGACGTGGTCATCGGCTATGCCATTCTTCAGCAGGTATCCATGATCTGTCCCCAGGGGGCTGGGGACACTGATTACCAGCATGCTCCTATGTCGGTCCTTTTGCCACAGTCTGGGGCTCCTCTGGCACCTGCCCGAGGACATCTCTGCTGCTGAGCAGCCCTTGCCAGAGTGCCCCATCTGAGCCATCCATCCTGGTGGGAGGGAGACTGTGGGCTGCATTGGGGGTAGTCCCTCCAGTGGCTTCCCTGGGATTTCTCTATGTGAGGAAGGTGCTTCAGCCATGACAACCCTTCTGTGCTTGCCTTGCTCTGCCCGTGCAGCCCTGGGTGATGGTGGCTTCTCCAGGGAGGTGCCGGGCTCTCAGGCCACACAGGGACGCTGAATAGGCAGTGCTAGCCAGTCTGGCCTACCCCGGGGTGGATGGTTGCCTGGGAGGGGAGGAGTGAGGGCATAGCCCTGCAGCTGGGGGCCTGTGCCTGGTGCAGCTGGAAGCAGCCTCCCAGGGATGACAGCTCTTCCCTCTGGCAGAGGCAGGATGGGCAGATGCAGCGCTTCATCCGGGAGGTGAACACCACCAACCGTGCCTGTGTGCTGTGGGACCTGGCAGAGGATGCTGACTACATCATCCAGGTGCAGAGCATTGGCCTGTATGGGGAGAGCCAGGCTAGCAAGCGTGTCCACTTCCGCACCCTGAAGGAGACTGACCGCCTGCCTTCCAACAGCTCCAACCAAGGTGAGGCACCTCCTTCCAGCTCGCCCAGGTACGGCTGGTGGGGCCATACCTGGAGGCCGGTACAGCAGACAGGCAGGGATTCAGCAACCAGTGAGGAAGGTGCTGCCCTGAGCAGCAGGCTGCTGGGGACACACAGGCTGCTGTTGTACCCACTATGTGTCCACGATAATGTCCCCAAGCTGTAGTTTGCAGCCTTCCTATCCCAGGTCTTGGCACCTATTCAGCTAGGCAGACTGGCCAGGACAGCTGCTGAGACCTGCGCAGCTGCTGCCCGTAGGAAGCCAGTACTGAACAGCCTCTCAGATCTTCCAGTCTGCAGGCTGCCAAAGGACAAATGACAGAGCCCCATGGTCTCTTTTTCTACTCATATCTGTGTTGCCTTGGGGTTGCCTACATGCTTGTCCATGAGAGAGAATCCAAGAGAGATGGTGCCCATAGAGGGCATGGGAGTCTTGCCTCCAGCACTAACCATGAGAGGGATCTTGAGTATGGCAGGGCAAGCAGATGGGCTGACTTTCCTCAGGACTTCTGTGTTCAACTGACCTGACCTGCCCTGGTCGCTGTGTAAAGAGAGGCTTTACTGATTACTGGCATGCATTGTACAGTCCCTACGTGAACCCAAACAAGCTGTTGGAATCCCTGACTACCTTTGTAGCGAGGATGGTTTATCTGACACAGGAAAGTCACAGGATGCATGTCCTCTCCCCAGACAGAATGTCATCCCACACCCTACCTTGTTTGGGGGAGGTGGGCTTCTCTCCTTTGGAGTTTCTCAAATCCTCCAGTGTTGCTGTAGTTGGAGGGTATCTGCTGCCAGCCCTGCTTGGGGGGTCTCTTCTCTGCAGGTGACATCACCATGGAAGGGCTGGACAAAGACCAGCAGCTGCAGACAGGCGAGATTATTATCATTGTGGCTGTGCTGCTCATGTGGGCAGGTGAGTGCCACAAGCAGTGTTCTGGTGGGCTGGGGCAAAGGTACAATCCATGGCTCACAAAGAGGATGTGGCTTAAGAGAGTGCAGA
Source organism: Machaerirhynchus nigripectus (assembly GCA_013397975.1). Lineage (NCBI taxonomy): Eukaryota > Metazoa > Chordata > Aves > Passeriformes > Dicruridae > Machaerirhynchus > Machaerirhynchus nigripectus. The sequence continues at coordinate 193,175 of VZRQ01007961.1, read as the reverse complement.
GGCACATTGGTGAGGGTCTGCTACCCTTTCTAGTAAGTCTGTTGACTCTCTGTAGGAGCTGGAGCCAGTGGGGTAAAAGAGCAACCACAGCCACTGCTCAGCATTAATGGCCTGGAGTATGTGGAAGAGCAGGAGACAGAATGGGACCTGGAATTACAGGGTTGGAGCATCCCAGCTGATAGTGACGATTGTGTTGCTTGGGCCTTAGATGTCATGACTGGTAACACTGCTGCACTAGCTGGTAAAGGCTGTGCCTCAGTCTGCTAAAGCTCTAAAGTGGGTGATTTGCTCCTGTACAGCACGATGAAAGCCAGTGCTCCAGCAGGCAGCAGGTTGCCCTGGGAGCATGGGAGCCTAGGAGGTGAGTCAGCTCCTGACTGGTCACATGCAGCCGTTGTGAATGGGAAGTCATTGATCCCCTGCCCCCTTCCCAGTAAATGTGGTTTTTGTAGTGGCATCTTGCAGAAATTTCTCCTTGTCCTGGCCTTGACACTTTTCTAGTGCACTGGAAGAAAATACAAGATGACTGCTGGTAGTTTACACCTGGCACAGGTTGATGTGTCAGGATGCCAGCTGGGAGGAGTTAGGCCCAGTCTGCGTGTTATCACACACACACTGGGGGATGAGTGAGTCCAGCATGGTCACACTTGGGGGCATCACTCCCGACTCCTGTGTCAGGGGTTCCCAGGTGTGGGACATGCTGCGTGCTGTGAAACCGTGGCAGAGTGACTGACCCCACAGGGAGTTTGCACAGACAAAGACAGACAAAGGCTTTTTTGAGGGTCACAAGCACCAGCTCAGTAACTTTAATGCCTTGCTGGATGCACTCCAAACCCCACACAGCTGCTCACTGACCTCACTGTCCCTCTTTGAGTGTCTCAGCATCTGCCTTTGGTGAGTGCTGAGCACCTCACATGTGGCCCAATGGCCTTAGCCACATCCCTGCCTGTTTGCCCAAGGAAACTGGCCTGGCCACTCATGCAGAGGTATCTGGGGTGGTGCAAGCTGATGCGGGTGGGGGTGTGGGTGTGCAGCACCCCAAGGAGCCCTGGGTGCAACTGCTCTACAGCTGGGATGCTGCAGATGTCCTTCATCCAGTCTGTTTTTCGGCAGCGGTGATCGCCCTGTTCTGCAGACAATATGATATCATCAAGGATAATGACTCCAACAACAACAAGGAGAAGACAAAGCCGTCCTCAGAGCATAGCACACCAGAGCGACCAAGCGGAGGGCTGCTGCGGAGCAAGGTGAGTGGGGAGGGCTGGCAGGAGGGATGGCATGTGGCGTCTGCTGGGGCTTGCAGCCTGGACAGATTCTGGCTCTCTCCGGAAATGGAAACACCCAGCTTGTGCTCTCACCCCAGAGACTGAGGGCTTTTAGGGTGCAGTGAGCTCTGGTCTCTGGGGCAGTGTGTGTGCCCCATGGGTGATTGCAGGAGAAACATTGGAAGAGATGACAGGATGTAACAGCTGGGATAGCTCTTGCATTGCAGGGTGGTACCTGACCTCTGACTGTAATAGACCCTTCATCATGCCCCTCCAAGGCTGCACCTCTCCTGCACTGATGGACAGGTCTGGCTCCTGCTTGTTCAGGCAGGAGTGGACATGCTAGGCAGCTGTTGTCATGGTTCCTGCACTGGTCTGTCACTGCTCACTTTCTGGAGCTGGCTCCAGGTCATCACCACACAAGTCATTCCAGAGCCCCTTCCTCACCCTGATGGAAGTGCTATGCCAGGCTGTGGATGGGGAGGGAGCAGTACTTTCCTTTGGCTGTTCCCTCAGCACCTGTCATTTCTCCCTTTGTTACCTGCCAAGGACAGTGATTTATAGCCCTGATGCTCTGATGGGACCATATGTTAGGTTTTTGTTTGTGTCTCATCTGCCGCCTCTGTCAAGGGTGGGAACTCCCCTCACTGTGTTGCCTGACTGCCCGACTGATACCACATCTTGGTTTCCAGCAGACGTCAGGAGCAGAAACTTCCTGTTTGGACTTCAAGGCCCCAGTTCCCCTCCTCCAGATTTTTCAGCTTGCTGATTACTCCTTGCCAAAGAAATCCCTCCTCTTGGATCCCTACTCCAAACTGACCCTGCTCTGCTGAGGTCTGCTGGTCTTGATGCCTGCCACAGCCTGAAGGGCTCTGACACGGGGTCTGATCCCAGGGGTGCAGCAAAGCAGGGTCTTAAAGCAGATTTTTCTCTCATAGAAGAAATCTCCCTCGGTCAATATCATCGAGGTGTAAGTGCAGCACCAGCTCCGCCGTCTGGGATCTTGGGTGTCCTGCCAGAGCCAAAGCAGGCCTTGGAAGAAGAGGCCAGCACCAGGCGCCCAGCCTGGAACTCAGCATGCAACGATCCACATATCAGAACTCCCGCTTTCCTGAGGGCACCTGTCTGGGGATGTGCACGGAGCCAGCTCCCAAGCCATGCATGCAGAGCGTGGCCCTGCCCATCCCACACACCTGGCCCCCCTCCCCTCCCGGTGTGAAGCATGAAGTTGAGGATGGGTGGGGGGCCACACCACCGGCTAGGGTTGGGGGGAGCCAAGGGGAGCCGAGGGGCTGATGCACTGGCCTGAGGGGAGGCCACGTCCCTGTGCGGGGGCTTGGCCAAAGCCCTGCATGCAGCTGTGGCACTGGACGCCTGCCCAGCATCAGGGGCCAGACCTTGCTCTCAGCTGCCTGTTTGGCCTTGGGGGTTGCTTGCAGAGAGCAGGAGCTGCTCCCCTCGGGGCCCAGGGCCGAGGGAACAGGGCAGTGCAGGCATTGTCCCAGCACTGCCAGGAGAGCTGTGGCCAGGTGGCAGGAGGGTTTGTCTCTGGGGCTGGGCCCAGCCAGCACAGGGGATGAGTGGATTGCTGCTGAAGAACAGGGCTCCACTGCACCCTGTCATGGCCATGCAGGGGCTTCAAATTCTCTGTCTACTGTAGAGGACAAAGACACAAGGGACAATGAGGAGCTAGTGCTGTCACAGTTCCTGGCCAGCCTGCAGAGCCTGCAGCTGGGGCAGGGAGTGCTGGTGGGAGCCCCACAGGGCTGGGGGAGTGGGCAGTGTCAGGGCATGGCTGGGGCTGTGCTGTGTCCCCAGTAGGGCTCAGTGCTGGCACATTCAGACTGTTTGAGGAGAGCTGCCAAGCACTTTTTGAGCAGCACAGTGCCTGTGCTGCCTGGAGGAGACAATGTGGTGAGGCCTGCAAGGTCTCAGCTGGAGGGAATGGGGTGAAACAAGGAGGCTCCCTGCTGCCCTGGCTGCTGCTCTCCCTCCATGCTCTGCTCTGCAGCCTGCCACATGCAGGCTCTGCAGCCCTGGACTCAAGCATCACAGGATCCAGCGTCTTCCAGGAATAAATCTCCCAGTAAAAGCACTTTCAGGACTTTTCTTTCCAGGTGCTGCTCAGTTCCTGCTGCAGGACTAGGCAGGGAAGGGACAGGATAAGCAACTCCTGTAGCAGGGTCTTTTCAATAAAAGCATCCTGGCTCAAAGGCAGCATCAGAGCTGCAGGTCTGTGTGTGTCCATGCATGCGTACATGTACGAGTTCTTGAATGCATGTCCTGGCCCGTAGGAGATCTGTTCCTGCACGCTGTGCAAGAGCTGGAGGTCCTCCATGGTCGTGTCACACCCCTCTGGCCCTTGAGGGAGAGCTGCTGCTGCGAGCTGGGCCACATGGTGTTGCTGGACCAGCTGCAGGCTGTCCCACTGAGGGTGACATCATGGCTGCTTCTCTGCAGAGAGCAGAGGCATCCCAGCAGCAGGGCCAAGAAGCGGGACAAGGTCTGACCCTGACAAGCTGCTGGCTGGAGGGACCTGTGCTGCTCCCTGCTCAAGTGAGGAGAGGGGTACCTGAGGAGCAAAAGCACCATGGCAGTGGGATGCAGCTGCTGCTGGGCTGTAACCTGGGCTGCAGGGAGCATGGCCACAGCTCCAGAGACAAAAACACCTTGTTTTGCCTGTCAGCTTTTTTTTTCCCCAAGGAGGTACATTAGAAAAAAACTAGGGCTGTCAGGGAAATACAAGAGTTTTAAGAATGTTCTAGTGCCCTAGAAAACATTTATAAGTTCTGTCTTGGAAGATCATAGCAGACATGCCTGCTATCTTGAGATTTTTAGCCAGGCTAGAGGCACACACAAAGAATCAAAGGATCAGACCATGTTACAGAGGTGAGGAACTAGGGAAGGCATGGAAAAAAAGTCAAAACGCAGAGGTTGTGACCAAATAAAAAAATCAACATGAAAGTCTGACATTAAACGTAAAATCAGGGTGGGTTGTTGAGGAAAAAACTCCTTCCCTCTGCAAAAAAACAAACCAAACCCCAAGCCACCACTTCTTCTCAGACTATGGCCACGCAGGAGGGCAGGGAACTGCAGAGATGAGTGCTGGAAGCTGTGGGCCTGACAATGACCTGCTCACCTAACAACAGTTACGTGTTGCTCTGTACTCCCAGCTGAGGGAGAAACGGCATGAAACCACATTCAATATGCAAAATCACAAGTGAAAAAAACCATGCACAGTTCCTGACTGATCCATTGGCAGCCCAGGCGTCCCCAGTGCCTATGGCACTCGCTGGGAGACTGGCCCTGCCACCCCAGCTGCAGCCAGCAATCGGTGCTCAGCTAGGCTGTCAGTGCCACCAGCCTGAGAAGAGCAGCTGTGCGGAGATGTGACAAGAACCCAGCAGTGAGGGCCTCTGCCAGAACACAGCAGTAAGCTGTCAACAGAGAAACCAGACATCCTGGTGGCTGCAGCCTCCCCTGCTCCATCTGGGAAAGGAAACCAAGTGCACGGCTTGCCGCTGTAGAGCACAGCTGGGGTGCAGCAGGGTAGAGACACTTCAGAGCAACTGGCACACAAGGGCTTGTGTCCACCCTGGCCTCACCATGGTCTGTGTCAGCTCCTGTCAGTACAGGTGACATTCACAGGTGCTCAAGACATCTGTACAGCACAGCATGAACCTGCTCCTCCCAAGTCACAAAGGCACCCTGGGCCCTGGCAGCCCTCAGCACAGGAGGAACAGCTCCCTCAGGGCTTGCAGCCAAGGAAGATGTGGGAGTTCCAGGCTCCATGAGCTTGGGGCACAGCAACCCTCACCACAGGCAACGCAGCAGACACAGTACCCTGCATGCTTATGCATGGTGCCCATCCAGCACTCAAACCCAAATGACAACAGTAAAAAACTCAGTTTATTTCTCTATAAAGGCAGAGCTTTCCTTTAAAAATCAGGTCGTTCCACTCATGAGAGGGTATGGGGCTGAACTGCAGGGGCAAGGCTTCCATCATGCACTGCTCCAGGCCAAGAGCTGTTGCTCCCTGAGGGTGTACACTGCCTGCATCAGGCAGGCTCAGAGCACATGGGGTGGTCCTACATGGCCTGGGAGTGAGCAGAGTGAGGAGCACGGGTCCCCCAGCCCAAGCTGGGAGCAGCTGCAACTCGAGGCGGTTCATGCAGGTGGCACAGGACAAGGAGCAGGTGTTGCAGCCTGTGCACTCCATGGCAGCAGTGCCAGCAGCCCCCGTGCCAGGAGGGCAGTGCCAGGGCAGGGCCAGGCACTGGCTGGCCCAGATGCAGGCACAGGGTGAATCCTGAGTGGCTGGTCCGTTGTTGCAGAGATTTGGCTTAGCCCAGGGGAGTCTTGGGGCCAGCAGTCCTGGGGCCAGTGCTAGGGGAGTCTCCAGCCCCTCCCAACACCTTCCAGCTGTCTGGGGGTGGCCCCAGGCGGTAGCACAGCAGCTGTGCTGTAGGAGAGCTTGACTGGGGCACAAAAGGTGTTAATTCTAAAAAGTGAGAGAAAGGAAGACATGGACCATAAGGCGTATGGCTGGGAGCCCAGCACAGCCTGCGAGGGGAAGCAGACGTTCCCAGGTGAGCATCAGCTCCCCCCCTCCCTTGCCTTATAGAGGACATGTGGGAGGATGAGCCAGTGCAGCACTGAAGGAACTTACCTGCTGGGCTGTGGGCTCCCTTCCCCAGCTCCTCCATGCTGCTTTGGAAGAGAACACAGCATCCATCATACCCCAAGCATGGCCTCCTGAGAGACATGGCATGCTCATGACCCTGACAAGGCAGGAATGGTGCAGCAGCACCAGGCACTGCGAGTGCAGAAGGCCCTAAGCCCCCTTGCTACCAAACTCCCTCCCCAGGCCAGCCTGTCCCAAGATTGCAAAGCTGTATCTCCTTCCCACCACGAGCCCCATGTCCAAAGGGGTCGTGCTTCATTGGGTTACACATACAGCTCCAATCTGTGCATGCACTGGTTCCCGGGTGACACCGGCTCAGCCCAAGCTCAGACCTGCCAGACCCCAGCTGCTTGGGTGCCTGCTGCCATGTATATGGAGAACAGCCATGTTGGAATGGGCCTCTCAGGCCCACCACCAGCACTCTGCAGACCTGCAGGTTAATCCTCTACTGCTGGATTGTTCCATCAGCTCCTCCCCAGCACAGGACACACACCATCAAGCTCAGCCCACAGCCCCAGTCCATGCAGAAGTCAGCATGACCAGGCCTCCATCCAGGTCCAACCCCCAGGGAAATCAATGGGAGAAGAGGGACAGCTCTTGAGTCCCATTTGAGAGGCATGTCTGGGCAGGCTGGCCTCAGCAAGGATTGGCAGAAACAGAGTAAAAAACATCTCTGGGTGCATCCTGGGGGTCAGCATCTGTCCCCCACATCTCTGCTGCAAAAGCTGGACTGCATGGTCTGTCCCTCCACCACTCAATCCCCTGTTCACTTGAGCTCTCAGCTGATAGTGGCAGAGAAAGAGCAGGAAGATTTCCCCTTGGTTCCATGCAGCTCTCCTCCATGGTCCCACCATGCCCATGGCCCCAGCAGCTGCCCTTGCCTGGGGCACAATGAAGGAAACAAGACAGGGTTCATCAGAGAGATCCCTGAACACAAGCAGCAGCTCGCCACCTACCCAGATAAGGTTTCACTGACATTATCATCTTCCACCTCCTCCTCCTCCTCCTCCTGGCAAGCAAACAAACAAAAACCCACCATGACATCTCACTGCCTGGGTAGGTCTGTGCCAGGAGCAAGGCTGGGCTGCTCAGAACTCATCTGGCCCCTTCACAAGAGAGTCACTCCCCAGGCGCAGTACAAAGGTTTCCCACAGGCAGTGGGGGAAAGACTGGAGTGCTGGGCTGCCAGAACCCTCTGGGCTTGGGCACACAAGGACAGGACAGGCCACAGCTCATCCCACGTCCCCTCCAGGAGCAAAGCCCCAAATGCAAGCTGTGAGCATGGACCGTGCTGACAGAGCTGCTGACACAGTTCACCTCTGCCCAGGGACAGTGGTGGGTGGGCACACCCTGCAGCTGGAGGGGCAGGCAGAGGCTACCTGGAGCAGGCTGCACGCAGGTACAACCCCAAGCACTGCCAGGCTGGACTCACACTGGAAGCATGAGGCCAAGGACCAAGCACCCAGAAGCTCCCAGGCGGGGACACAGTGAGACCAGCATGACAATGCTTCAATTGTTGTGGCCATGCAGCAGGTGCAGTGCAGATGGGCTGGGCTGAGCCTTAGCCCAGGCTGGCAGGATGATGATGCAAGGGTCCTCTCCTTCAGAGGCAGCTCTCACCCCAGCCATGAAACCAGGTGTGCAGCCCAGGTCCTAGGTCCCTGTGTGACAGGGCCAGCAGAGCAGGGCTGAGGCTGCAGCAGTACTGGGCCTGGCAGCAGAGCTCCTGGGGCACAGACACAAAGGAACTGCACCTGCTGTGTGAGCCACACAGCACAGTGCACCGCCTCACATCAGGCTGCCATGTGCGATGGGGGCTGTCCAGGTATCACGAGGGTTCTGGGAGGGCAGGAGCAGGGAGCTGCAGAAGGGTCACTCTGTCCCTGCCCTAATTCCAGACAGCGCTGGGCATGGACCTGACTTGAACATACTGTACCCCAAACTGGTGTCTGAAGGGAGCGCTCCCTGGGGGGCCTGGCTCACGGGGTCTGCCGGGCTCACTGCTCTCCAAGACACATGAAGGGTGAAGGGGCTGATCCTGCCTAGAGCCTGGGACAGGGCAAAAGCAGCAAAGTTAGTGCCTGCAACTTGCAGAAAGCCCAGCTGGGAATGTACAGGCAGGACTGTGGGTGAGGAACAGGGAATCCCTGCTGTGCTGGCAGGAGGGTGCAAACAAGGGTGAGGGGTCATTGCACAGGGCAGGTACCACCAGGCCCTGAGCTGGGCTACAGCTCAGCAATGCACAGCAGTTCGGCACAGAGAGCAGGTACACCTCCCACCCCACCCCAGCCAGAGACAGGGGAGTGGCAGAGAACACAACCGCAGGGACAACACTCTCCCTGCCTGGTGTGTTTCACCAGCCAGGCAGCAAGCCATCTCCCCCTCCACACAGCCCAGGACAGGGTCCCACACCAGAGACACTGATCCTAGGGCTATGCAGAGGGACACGTCTGAGAAATTTCTCCTACCTGCATGTGTTGCTTCCCAGAGATCCAGCGCCATCTGAAAGGCCTGGGCCACAGTCAGAGTCACAGCCTGGGCCTGTGTACATGAAAGAGAGGGAATGCCTGCTTCCATCTGGGCCCTCAATCCAGGATAACCTCACTGCCCTGAAATCTGAGACCCCCCAGCATCCCTTGCTGCCTTTCCCTGCAGAACACACAGATGGAAGACCAGAGCTCAGTTCTGTGTCTGTCTGCCCCTGGGGGCCAGCCACCCCCAAGAGCAGACCCTCAGGAGCTGGGACAGGAAATCCCCCTTTCCTCCCTCCCTGCCTCTGCAGCACATGAGCACACCTGCTCCCTGGCTCCAAATCCAGCTGAGGTTCGCAGAGGTAATGGCCTTCTCTCGCTGAAGGGAAAGAAAGCAGGCCCTTGCTCCCACCCATACCTCATGCAGCCAAGAGCAGAAGGCAAGTGCTTACAATCTTCTTCTTGCGTGAGAGGAAGGCATGGCACTCCAGTGCCCCGCTCTCCTGGCTCTGGGCAACATAAGCAAAGACTTTGTTCTGCAGCTTGTCTGTTGTGCAGTAGGAGATCCTGTGGGCAGAGAGGAGCTGTCAGGACAATCCAGGACCCCAGCACGGGACTTCTGCTGCACTCCCAACACATCAGCAAGCACTGCTGACAACCTGAGGCTTTCACCCTCCCAAGCTGACCACACAGCCCAAACCCCCAGCAAGGGCCAGAGGCTGGCTGGCACCTGCAGCGGGTAAGAGATCACTGCATCCACAGGCACTCCCTCCTGCGTCGTCCCAGTGTGCCCTGTAGTTTTCTGATGGCCAGATCAACCCAGTGTGTGAACTCAAACATTGGGACAAGAGAAGCACAGAAGGCTAGGTGATTGCCTCCAAGGACACAGGTGGAGGCCAGGCAGAGGGATGGTCTGACCCGGCACATCAGCCCTGGCGCTGAGACCTACATTTTGCAGCAAAGAGATGCCCATCTCTGCTTCCCATCTAGCCACCAGACTGCACACTTACTGCCCTCACACCCAGCACCTACAGATACCCAACCCAGCCAAAGGACAAGTGGCAGCAGGAGAAATCAACATCAACTCTTACAGCAACTGCCTTTAGCCTGCCCAAGCAAGCTGCAGTTTCTGGCATCCTGCAGCCAGGACGGTGGTCCCACGGCAGTGGAGGCAGACATGCAGTCCTGTCCTAATTGTGGGGCTTTCCAGTCACGAGCCTCAAAATCCTGCTGAACGCCAGAAGAGACAAGCAGGGCACAGGGAGATGATGGATGGGCTGATGAACTCAAGGCCACCCAGGACCCTGCCTACACTCAGCCTCAGGCAGTGCTGGGGGCACAGCAGAGAGAGGCTACAGGCCTCAGGGAGCGAAGGAAAGACCTAAGTTTGAAGGTACTGCTGCCAGAAGGCCCAGACCTCCCTGGCCACTCAAATTCCCATCAGTCTTCAGCTGTCTTCTGGGGAACACCCAGCCCACACCCATGACATGCCCACCTGTAGATGGAGATGTTCTCCACCATCTCCTTAGTGTCTGCATCCTGCAGCGAGATGCCCCTCGGAGACACTGTCAGAATCACCTTCTGAAACTTGCGAGCTCCAACCCGTGCCTGGCAGTGGAAAGACACCAGCAATCTCTGCAAACCTGGCAAGGGTCTTCACCTCACCCCCTTGCTGGAAGGAGCCCCGCAGACTCTGTACAGTATCATTCACTTGGATACTTGCTGCAAAGACTCCTGCTGTAGGGATGGGACAGCAGAGTCTGGCAATCAGGCGTGCCCTGCACAGAACACTCTTCAAATCTGTTCACACTACTGCCACACACGGAGGAAGGGATAGACCCCACCTCCCCCAGTACTTCACCCTCCTCTCCGTGCTGTAGCAGGCACAGCTCTGCTCCCAGCCAGGTTCAAGTGTGGGAGCAGGTGGCTGGGGCTGTCCTGCAGGAAGGCAGCTTCCCCACAGCACACAGGCAGACACCAGTAGCCTCCTGCATGCCACCATCCTCTTGGGAAGGGCACAGTCCCTCACTAGGACACAGTCCCTCACTAGGAGCTCAGGGCTAGGACACAGACACCTCCCAGAGTCCAGGGGCGGGGCTCTGACCCCAGCACACCAGGGCCCCAGGACTGGGTCTCACCGTGGCCACGATCCTGCGGATGGCGGCAGCAGCCATATCTTCTCCTTTTGGTTTTTCTACCAGCGTCATGCCCAGATACTTGAGGGTGAAGCACATCCCCTCAAGCAGTGGCTCCTGCATATCGGCCCAGCTCTCAGGAAGCTCTGCAAAGACAAAAGCCCTTAGAAGCCGTGTGCCAGCAGCCCCACAGCTAGTCCCAGCAGAGCCACCCCATGCACAGCTCCCAGCAGCAGTGTTGCTCCCTGCCCCCAGCAGGACACTCTCCTGGCTCTGTGACGCTCTCATAAGAGGAACAGAAGGAGTGGGCAGTTCACCCTTGAAGCTTTAGTCCTCTAGCCCTGGAAGTCCAGGCTCCGTCAACACAGATGGACAGCTCCTGCATATCTGCACAGGGCTGAGGGTGCTGCAGCCCTCATTGCTGTCTGCAAAAACCTTGCATTCCTGGGTCTCATCCGTTTCATTCTCTGTGGTGCATTCATCTCAGCCACCTGAGCTGCTGGCACACCTGAAGAGCAGCAGCATTTACTGCCACACTCAGATCAAAATCCCCAGATTGCCCCAGTGTAAGCAGAGCCAAACCCCTTGGCATCTCATTTGCAGCAGCAGGCTGCCAGGGCAGGGACAGCTTAGTCAGCACTTGTGATCCAAGCTGGGGTGACTGGGAAGCAACTGCACCACAGAGATGCTTTGTTAAGAAAGAGACAGGAATTGCCAAGGTATGTACTGTTCACGCTAAGCTAATACTTTTCAGGGTTATTTTCACCTCTTCCCTGGGATTTGCTCCCTGAACATTACTGGCACACTTGCAGAAGGGTCCAACTCATAATTGGAATACTCTGAACCCACAGGGAAATCAGGAGACTTTATTTGCACAGCATACTCTTGCACAAGTGACAACTATCAGGGAGCCTGCCTGGTGCCATGCAGGCACCAGTGACCTCCACCCCGGGCAGCAGAACCCTGAGTCACTCCAAACTCTGAGGACAGCCCATGTACACCAGGGCTGCCAGGGTGAGCGCTGCTGCTCTAGCAAAGCTTTGGGCAGCCGACTGAGAACAGCCTGTGCCACAGGGTGCCTGTGGGGTCATGGAATCATGGAGCAGTTTGGGTGGGAAAAGACCTTAAAGCTCATCCAGCTCCACTCCCCTTCCACAGACAGGGACACCCTCCACTAAACCAGGTTGCTCCAAGCCCCGTCCAGTCTAGCCTGGAACACTTCCAGGGATGTGTCCATGGGTCGGTCTCGGATCCTGCCGTGCCGCAGACAGCACGGGCTGGCCTGGCACACTCGCAGAGGACCAGGCGCGGCGGCCCGAGGGGCCCGGAGGCCGGGGAGGTCCCCGGTGCAGTCCAGCGTGTTCCAGAGCCTGGCACGGCCCCCCGGGCCCGTCAGACCACTGGCGCAGGCGGCCTCGACGTACAAGTGGGGCAAGCCCAGGGAGCGGGGCAGGGAGGGCCCGGCGAGCGGCTGCAGCGCTACCGTGCCCCGCGCTCGGCAGTGCCCCAGCCCCCTCGGCCCGCCACCCGACCACCTCGCCTCCCCTAACCCGGCTACCCCTACGGCCGCTCCCGCCCCCCCAGGTCCTCCAGGCCCCTCGGACTGCCCTGCAGCAGGCAGCGGCCGCATTCCGAGCTCGACTGCGTCGAGCTGCGGGCTCCCCGCCCGGAGCGATGCCCGGCCGCGACCTCCGACCCCCGTCCCCTCCGCACTCACT
>VZRQ01007961.1:140774-180881 GCA_013397975.1 Machaerirhynchus nigripectus | reverse complement strand
CGGGCCCCGTGGCGGCGGCGGCGGCGGCGGCGGCAGAGCGGGCCCGTGGGACCATCGCGGTCCCGGTTCCAACCCCCGCCCCGGTGTAGGGCGCGATGCAGCTGCGGCACGTGCGGACCCTGCTGGCCCCACAGGTCGGGCCGGGCCGGGCATGGGGGGAGCGGGCCGGGCCGGGCCAGGCCGGGTTGGGGGAGCGGCCCTGACCGGTCTGGGGGGCGTAGCGGCAACGCTGAGGCTGTCGTGTGACTGTTGAGCTGTGTGTGCCCAGCCGCTGAGCAGTGTGTGTGCCCGCTGAGCTGCGTGTGCCCACTGGGGCTGTTGTGTACCCGCTAAGCTGTGTGTGCCCGCAGGACGGGACGGCGCGGGTGACCTGCATGGCCTGGTCCGCCAGCAGTGCCCGGTTTGCCGTGTGCACCGCGGAGCGCGTGGTGCTGCTCTACGACGAGCAGGGCGAGCGACGTGACAAGTTCTCCACCAAACCGGCAGACGCCAAGGTGAGCGGAGCCGGGCCGGGGCATGGGCCGGGCGGCGCTCGGGCAGCCGAACCTCCCGCGGTCACACCGATCCTCTCCGCAGTACGGCAGGAAGAGCTACGTGGTCAAAGGCATGGCCTTCTCCCCGGACTCCACCAAACTGGCCATCGGGCAGACGGACAACATTGTCTACGTGTACAGGATCGGCGAGGAGTGGTGAGTCTGTGGTGGGGTCCAACACGCTCCATTCTGCCCTGCCATGGGCTCCCTTAGCCTGATCCTGGCCCTGACACACACTGCAGCGCCCCTCACCCGACCCGCAGGGTGTCACACGGATGTCCATGGGGAGCAGCAGGTGAGGTTTCCTCGGCAGGGCCCTGGTGGAGCCCTGGCTGTGCATACAGCTGACTGGAGCCTGTGTTGCCATCATGTGTCATCATGTGGAGCCGTGGCACACAGCTGCCCTACTGCAGCCTCATTTGCTGGCAGGAGTTGTGCTGGCGGCACTCAGAAAGGCAGTTCACCAGAATTTTGGAAGCTCAGAAACTGGGGGTATTTTTGATTTTTTGCCTAAAGTTGTGATAGACAAGCAGCATTGCAAAACTTCAATAGACTCTGTTTGGCAGTATCAAACCAGACTGCATATAAACAGTAGGGTGACCAGAACGCTCAGTGTTGCTGATAGTAATTTTTGTTCATATTTTTCTGCAGGGGTGACAAGAAGGTGATATGCAACAAGTTCATCCAAACGGTGAGACCCAGACTTCTGTTTGACTCCATTTTCTCTGGCATATGTAGGAAAAGACAATGAGAGGTCTCTCTGCTCATACTCACAGGTGTACTTGGCCAAACTGTACTTCACCTTTAAAGATCCTAAGAGAATCTCTAAATTCTGAGGCACATATTGCTCATCAAGCTTCAGAGGTATCCTAATGCCGGGGTACCACCCAGTAAATTGTTGAACGATCAATGCAATCAGTTACAAAACTTTGGGTACTACTTCAGGCATCAGTGGAAAGTCTATTTTAAGGGAGTTGAAAGGGAAAAATACGAGACACTCAGAGCCCAACTATTTTTCACAGGTTGGCAACTCTAAACTCCAAGATGCCTTACTAAACAAAATGTAAAGTGTGCAGAAGTGAAACTGTGCAATTTACACATGCTCAATTGCCTCAGGTTTGTGATTTCAGTCAGGTTTGCTCCTTGGCCACTTTCACGTTCTGCTGCTCTGGCTCTGCCTGCCTGTGTCAGAGAGCAATCTGCCCAGGGTCGCCCTGAGATCTGTCTGGAAAAGGCAAAGGTGTTATGAATTCCTTGCACAGAAAGCCATCAGAGTGAGAAAGTACAGTGCACTGACTACTTCTACATTCAGAAGCAAAAGTCCAGCAGCTGCCCAAGGCTTTCCAGGCGACTGCCATCACACCAGGACCCCCATATTCTCTATGTTACCAGGAAAGTTCTCTGGGGTAGGAGGACTCATGCTCCATGGCCAAAACCCCAGAAGATGTAGACAGAGTTGCTCCTGATGGAGTTGCTGGAGTCTCTGTGCTAGGCTTTCTCAAGCTGTCTCTCAGGTGAAGGGCAGCCTCAGCCTCTGGATTGAAAGCTTACATCTCAGAGTTGGGTCCTGGCCTACCACTTGGCTGCTCTGACTGCTCCGGGGAGCCCGGGGAATTCTGTGTCTCTGGCGGCAGGAAAGCTGCTGGTCAGCCTCTGTTTCCCTATGGTTGAGCTGCTGCGCTGAGTGGTCATGAGAATAGAGTGTCATGAGGAAAAGAGAGCAACAGGAGCTTGGCGTCCATTTGTCCCTTTCCTGAACAGAGTGGCTATCTCAGGTGTGGGTACCTTTAGGCTCCCTGGAGAGCTCTTTCCTCGTGTACTGCTTGCTGCCAGCCCCTCCAGCTGTCAGCACGGTGGGGGCCTGCTCACCTCTCACAAGCTCAGATGCTCTACATGGCACATGTACAGGTTTTTCTATTTTTAATGTAGAAATTCAGTCTTTTTTTCCCCCATGCCTTTTCCCTCTTATTTCCCCGTGCCTTTTCTGCCATTTGTAACACAATAAATCCTTTCATTTTCCTGGTGCTGTACGTCTGGGGTTTTACCACTGTGTCTGGCTTTCTCCTGTAACTAAATATTGTTGTTTACAAATTTTTGATACATTCAGTCAATATGAGAGATCATTTATTGAGCCCTTTTCCTCTCCTGCCACTGGGCACTCTTACACACACAGTGGTCACAGTGTGTGATCACACAGGCAAGCCAAGCTTCCTGCTCGAGAGCCAGGAGGACAAGCAATGAGCACATCACCACAGTGTGAGACTTGTTCCCAAGCTTTTGTTGTGTTAGACTGGAAAACAAGAGTCTGTCAGATAATAAGGGAAATACACAAATTCCTGGAAAGCAGGGGTAATGAAAAAGGGTCTTGGTCATTGGTTGGACATTTTAATTATGAACAGTTTGGTTACCTTGGGACATTTTGTTGTCTGATTGTAGCTATGCTTGCTGATATGAACGACCAGAGCAGGGATGGAAGATGAGATGAATAAATGAGGGTGTATATCTATCTTAAGCAGTCCCAGATGCTTAAAATGGGACAGAGAGCTACTGAGTTTGGTGCTGGTGGCATGGTGCCCAACACCAGCCTTCTTAAAAAGTAGAGTTCTGCAGGGTAGATGTGAAGGGCTTTCATAAACTTTCTTGGCCCTCTCTTAGAGTTGGGTTTTGTGGTCAGCTTTATTCATCCTGACCCCACCTCAGACTTTGAGAATACCTTTGGTTTGGATTTAATGAGCCTGTTTCTACCTGACCTACTTGGTAGCATCTAATAACCATCTCACTCATCAATGAAAAAATAAAGGCTATTTCTTATTCATCAAATGAAGATCCAAGGGACAATTATTCTCATAGCTATTACAGAAGTTGGCACAGTCAAATTATTTTTATATTTTATACTTGTTGCATACTTGTATACTTTAAAAACCGCCATGATTTTATACATTCACCAATAGCATGTGGCGAGCCAAGCACCTGCTCAGTAAGTAATACTCTCAAAAGAGCTCTAAACAAAACACATCCGTATAACTTTGTAGCCCTCCCATAGTCCTGCTGAGCTGAATTAGTTTGCCCCAGCTCTAGTTTAAGCTTCAGCGTGGAGTAAGGCTTGTCCAGTATCTTCAGCTCCTGTGAGGCCTGTCCAAATGCCCCATCTCTCCTGCCTGAGTAATGTCTGTTCATGAACTATTTTATGTGGCAAAGGGCAGGAAGCTGAGTAGGATGAAGCTCTTACCTCTCTTTTTACCTCCTCCTTTGCAGAGTGCCGTGACCTGCTTATTGTGGCCAGCAGAGAATGTCATTGTCTTTGGTCTTGCTGAAGGAAAGGTAGAGAAACTTGTTACTTGCGTGACTTTCTTTCCCTTGCTGGGTCTGCCAGGGTCTGCAGGCAGCTGGGCTGCGGAGTAAGAGCCATCACTGGGTGCCACAGTAATAGCAACAGAGGGATTACACCATGGACTTGAATTTTCTGGTTCCCAGTTAGTCCCTGAAGGTTCTACTGGATCATTTGGATCTTTCTCCAAGCCTTTTTAGAAATGTGGAAATGTGACTCCAACTTTTCCACTCCTACAACCTACTGGAAGGCAACGAGCTTCCTGTGATTTCTTTCAGTGGTCATGGACTGGGAAACCTCTGGGAATGTTACTTGCACTAGGGAAGATCCACATTCTACAGACAAAAGCAACATTGATCATTTTCTCTTTCTCAGGTTCGTTTAGCAAATACAAAGAACAACAAGTCTTCCACCATTTATGGCACAGATTCCTACGTGGTCTCACTAACTTCCAAGTGAGTATGGCACTGTTTTGGCCTGCCCTGCTTTGGCTCAGTCTCGCACCTGCTGCTGGCTTGGCATAACTGGGGCCAACATGGGAGGTTGTCAGTGTCCTTTTGCTGTCAGTTACTTGTCAAGATAATAACATACTGTGCTCTCCAGAAGGAATTCCTTCCTAAAATCTGATACCTGGCTGTGCCACGCTGGCAGTCTGGTTGTTCCTCAAACGCAGTTGAGAATGAAAGTCTCCATGAGCTTACTTATATACATTGATGTATTTGAATCCGTGATTTTATAAAGATTATGTTTGTCAGCTTCATCTAGCTAATAACTAATCATATTTAAGGGCTAAAAAAAGTAAGAACATTCTGCCAGATAAAACTCCTGACAAGGCTATAATTAGGAAAATAACCATAAAGTGCAATTTAAAATTACTTTAATTAATAAGATTCTGTTTTAACTACTTTAGTATTCTTTATCTAAAAAAAATTAGAATGTATTATGGTCCTAGGAGCGGAATTTTCACTAAATGCTGTCATTCTGGTGACAGATACGTGATTGCTGGATTGCTACAGTGTAGAATTTGTCCGTAGAATTTGTATTCTGTTCTTGAATCTTCTAACCTTTATTAAAAAGGGTTTTTCTGGGTACATGATCTTTGGCCTGTTTCTTCTTCCTTGCTCTCTTCTCCCTGCTTGTGTCCCGAAGTACAAGACATCAATGCTATAAAAAATGGACTTAGGCCTGGAGTTTTTGCCCAGATGTTTTTTGTCTACATTGTGTTTCTTTTAGGGATTCCCAGTATCATAATACCCAGCCTCACTTCTGGAAGAGTTCCAGTGCAAGAGCTGTTTGATACACCTTGCTGTAAGCACTTGTGAGCAGAGTCATTATTCCACCGAAGGTCACTTAGCTTCTCTGGGTTTTAGTAATACAGAAAGTTGTTTATTGTGATTTTACATTATGAAGATACTTAACTGGTCACTCTCCTTTCCCCTCTCGGTTCTTATGTCTGCTTTGTTTTTACAGACACTGGCACAGGTACTCGATATTTTTCTTGTCTTTGGAGAAGGTTCCTTTGATGAGGAACATCAACGATGACTCTGGGAATGGCTGCTCTGGGCAGGGATATGAATATAAAGGTGCAAGTCTTACTGCAACATTGCATCATCTTGTCTGTTTTTCTGCAGTGTGTCGGGGAAGGGAATCCTGTCTGGCCATGCAGATGGAACCATAGTGCGCTTCTTCTTTGATGATGAGGGCTCAGGTGAATCACAGGTATCAGAGATCCTTTTTCAGTGAGCAAAATTCCTGTTTGCACAGCCTGCGTCCCAGCTCAAGAGCTCTGGGAAGGGATCAGGCTGTGGAGGGAGTGCAAGTCTGGAGAGGAGCTGCAGGCTGTGCTTGCTAGCAAAGGTTTTGGGGAGTATTGATGGGGGCAGAACAGTGACTAGATGCTTTGGAATACACTGAGGGCGGTGGTAAGGGGGGAATTCATGTGTATGTTTTTGTGTATGAGGCATAAGGCTGTTCAGGTGTCTGGAAAGATCTGATGTTCAAGTGTCCAGGAGAATGATGCTTGAAGAGGTAGGGTTCCATGGAATGGCTACATTGTCTCCACACTAAGCAGTGTGTAGTTACCACAGTTAATGTTGAATCTCAGCTCACATTTTGTCCTTGGACACCCAGCATTTCTGCTGAGCCTCCTGCTCCTCTGTGCCAGGACTCTCTCTGTGCTTCAGGCTGTGGTGAAGGGGATGCTGTTCTCAGACCTGTCTCTCCAGCTGAAGCAGTTTGAGCATGGCTGCTCTCTGCCATGATATCCTGAAGGTCCATCTATACTCTGCTGTGTTGGGAGTTCAATCCCAGTCTAGTTAATGGTATCACTCTTCTTACTGGCATCAGTATTCTTCTCTCACAGTTAAATGAATGTAGTAGTTGATATATCTCTCAGTTGTGGTTTCTGTCTTCCTACAGACTGGGCAGGCAGTCCCCATGAACTGGGCTTTACAGAAGGTCCCATACTGGTCCCACTGGGATAGCTGAGTACAGAGGCCAGCTAGGGGTTGGGGCCATTCACGTGCTCAGGGTGTTCTTGTCTGTTGTAGGGTAAGTTGGCGGTGCATCCCTGTCCTCCTTACGCCCTCGCCTGGGCTTCCAACAGCATCGTGGCTGCAGGCTGTGACAAGAAGATTGTTGCTTATGGGAAGGAAGGCAGCGTGATTCAAACCTTTGACTACAGCCGGGACTCGTCAGAGAAGGAATTCACCACAGCAGCCACCAGTCCCAGTGGCCAGTCCATTGTTATTGGCAGCTATGACAGGTACCATGTACCTGATGGACAATTCTCCTCTTTATAGACCTTCCTTTGTCAGCCATACAGTTTTTCATATCTCTCTGACCTCCTCTCTCTCACAGGTTACGGGTTCTGAACTGGAGCCCACGCCGCAGTGCCTGGGAGGAAGGCAAGCCCAAAGAAATAGCTCACCTATACACCATCACAGCTTTGGCGTGGAAGAGGGATGGCTCACGGATCTGTGCGGTTTGTATCATCAGTCAGAAGGCTTGAGCCCTCAAGTCCCACACCAGGGTCAGCCTTATGCGTGTTTGTGCATGGAAACAAAGTGGTGTGGTACAGGGACGGTCATACTGATGTGGTCACACTGTCGCCCCGGGGGTGCAGTGCAGATGCTGAGGCCAAGGCCTTATGCTAAGGAACTGCTGCAGTCGGGTGTGAGTGTGAAACTGTAAAATCTTGTGGCTGTTGGTGTGATGGCTCACTGGTTGCAGCAGCCCTTCTCTTTTCTCAGAAGCATCAGAAGCATGACGAGGTCAGCATAGCTTCTTCAGAGCAGTCTCAGGAGAATGCTTTCCTCTGGGCACCCGTGAGAAGCAGTTTACAAACTGACCTGCTAATTACGTTCTGTGTTTCTGTGCTGTGTTTTCAGTTTAGCGTTCTCTTTCTTCTGCTTTCAGCCATCAAGCCTTAATCTGCCTTTCTCTAAAATCAGATAATTCTTTAAATCTCTTTAAATTGATCTTTCTGCGTATTTTTCTGTAGTAAGTTGAATAACTCAAAACACTTAAGTTATTTAAGAAATGTGTTATTTACAACTTTTCTTTAATAGTTTTTGCATATTTTTGTGTTCAACAATCAAGAATCCTTGAAATGTTTTCAGACCAAGAATTACTGAACTTGTAAACAAATATTTTCAGAGAAGGGGAAGGGGCTAAGGGATAGGAGATCAGTGGAAAGAAGGGGGATGTTAGAAAGAAAGAAAGAAAGGTGAAACTATTCTGCTGGAAGGGAGGACAGATTGGGAGACTGGGAGAGGGAGAAGTGGGAAACTGAGAAAAATAATGGGAAAAATGAGCATAAAGGTGGTTTTTAACCCCTCCTCCTCCTGTCCCAGATTCATGCCAGCGTTTGGTAATCTCCATTTTTCTGAGAATGGCTCAGTCTTTCTGTTGTCTCAAGAAAGCAGAGGCTGGTCCTCCTGCATCTGGGTGCTTAAAGCTTGTTCTCCAGAACAGCTAGGGCCAGTGTGTTTATGTCTGACCTCTGATCCTCTTCACGTAAGCAGGGTCTGGAATATGTCTCCTTAACAGAGTTCACTGACCACACGATGCATTTGTCCCCAGGGTACGCTGTGTGGAGGAGTTGAACAGTTTGACTGCTGCCTTCGCAGAACCATTTACAGAAATAAATTTGAAATTACATATGTGGGACCAAGCCAGGTAAGAGAATGTCTAATGAAGTGTGAAATTCCTGATGAAAATGGGGTATTTGCCAGAACTGGACATGTTTGGAGTTCTGCACCTGTGGTCTATTCATACCAACTTGTCGAGAAAGGCATGGGGGATATGCCAGGGACAGGGCTAAGGTTGGGTGGGAATTGGCTGGGATAAAAGACCATGGAGTTAATTTCCTACCTTGTGAATTTCTATGAGGTACCTCCATGTCAACTGCAGACTCCTGAAGAGATTTAATTTCCGCCAAATTTACCTTGTTCAGAATAAGGCAGTAAGGGTGAACCGGCTGTCTGGGCACCCCTGTGCAGTCAGGGGAGAGAGTACAGGACTCTTCAAAAGGGGCTTATCCTTGGGGGCCTGAGTGGGCCTCCAGTCAGGCTAGTAACTTGTAAATGGCAAAAGTAAGAATCCCGCATGGCTACTACAGCTGTCATCCCATGCAAAAGGAATGGTAAGATTTTTTTAAAAAAGCAGAGGGAAATGATGTGAGGGGATATCTAAATATTCTAGTATAATCTGTTGCCTAATCTTCCAATGGGGCAAGAAGTCTGCGCTGTTCCTCTGTGCATGGCCTCATACTGCTTTTTGTCACTTTCTCTAGGTCATTGTAAAGAACCTCTCAACAGGAACTCGAGTTGTGTTGAAATCCCAGTATGGTTATGAGATTGATGAGGTGAAGATCTTAGGGAAGGACAGGTACCTGGTGGCCCATACCTCAGACACATTACTGCTGGGTGACGTCAGCTCCAACAAGCTCAGTGAGGTACTGGAAAATCTGGCATTTCTGAAGTGTCAAATGCTTAACTTCATAAATCAGAAGATACGATTTAGGCATGGGAACAATACCTCTGTTTTCAAAGAATCATAGAATAATTCAGGTGGGAAGGGACCTTGGGAGGTCTCTTACCAAACTTACTGCCCAGAGGAAAGTCAATATTACATTCAGATGTTGTTGCTCAGGTCCCACAGTTTCTCTAGTCCCCTGTTCCAATGCTTTACTGTACTCGTGGAGGAAAGCCTTTTTCCTAAGTCTTGTTGGTATTCCGACTGCTGTTTTATGATCACTTTTCATCCTTTCACTCCGTATCTGCCAAAAAAAGCCTGGCATCACTGTATTAGAGGTTTCCTAAGCCTTTCCTTCTCCAGGCTGAAGAAGCCAAATTCCTTCAGCCTCTCTTCACAGTGTAAATGCTTCACTCCCAACCATCTTGATGGCAGTCTGCTGAACTTGCTCCAGTTTATCAGTCCTTCTTGTACTTGGGGGCCCAAATTTGGATGTTTTACATATATACACATTCCAGAGGTGGATGTACAAATCTTAGTGTGTTTAAAAGAAACAAAATAAAAAACCATCAGAAACCATTCATGCCTGCATCCCACAGCTTATGCCAGTGCCATTTCTGGTACCAGACAATTCACACAAAATTGTCCATCCCCTGAGCCTCACAGTGCACTGAGTGTTGAGCCCATGTGCTGAGCCTGGAGAATGTGGGCAATAGGCTAATGTCTGATAGAAGCATTAAATAGGCTTCAAGGACATATTTGCTTTGTTCACAGAGGCATCACACACTTTTAATCAGACTGATAGTGAGCTAATCAATCTCTCTTGGAGCAGGAGCTCTGACTAGAGATTTGAGCTGGGGAATGCTGATACTTGGTAATATAACTGAGAATTTGGCCATAATGAAGCTCCCAGGTTTCTCTACATCTTATGCACAGAGTTTTTCTTTCAATTGCACAACTATACTCACTTCTCAGAAAGAACAGGGCTGTGAAGTGTCCATTTGCTCTCTTGCTGTCTCACTGGAGTTCCGTTGAAGCAGTAACTTGGAGTTTGTACTCCGTGAGGGAAGAGGACTGCTGTAGCCTTGGCTTTCAGTTTTCTGCTTCTCTGGCCACTTGTCTGTTGTTACCACAGTAGCCACTGTTATCCAGTGCTCTACTCTAACTTCCAGTCGGTTGTTCCCCCACTGGCACTATCCTGCTCAGCCATTGCTAGCATGCAGACCCTAAAAAAAACGGTTTCAGCTACATGTGGTGTGGAGATTCTGCTCCCACCAGTGGTAGCAGTGATTCTGTGGCTATGATTAACAGAGGCAAAGGAGCTGTTTGGGTGCTTTTTCTGATAAAGCTGGTCTGAGGAAGGTGAAGAAGGGCCTGTGTAGGAAAAGGGTAGAGGGAGTACCTTGGTCACCTAAAGGCCTCTTGTTCGGAAGGCAGTAATATATACAAAGAGAGCTGGAGTCTGAAGCTGAGTCTAAAGAAAGGAGAGGAACGTGTGGAATTTGCAGGCTGGGAATGACTGAAAAACAGTGTTGGCAGCTAAAGTGTTGGAACACAATCTCTTATGCAGTGTAACTCTTGCTGTCTGTTGTGGGAGCCAAAAGCTGGATGGTGGACCCCAGTGTCTGCAGACTGGTCCTGGTGGAGCTGTCAGCCTGTCAGCCTCACCCTGTGCTGTTGCTTTGCAGGTGGCCTGGCAAGGATCTGGGGGGAATGAGAAGTTCTTCTTCGACAATGAGAATGTAAGTAGGATGGGACAGAATGCTCCCCATGAATGGTGTGTAAAGCTGCATGTGCACCAGCAAGAAAAGTGTCACCTGCGTTTCTGGAAAACCCTGTTTCTCAGCAGTTTCCTGGATTTAGCCTCTTCATGCAGATCCCAATCTGCTTCCTCCCTGTACTTGCCTTTTCCACATGCCAGGTACAGAACAAACTCAGTGTGTGGAGTGACAAGTTGAATAAGTCATAACCCTGAAGGAGAGAGAAGCAATAAAAGAGCAATGGCCAGAGAGAATGTTAGAGATACAGAATGCAGGGGTCATGGAGAGAGCTTGACTCCTGCAGGACTGATAGGCCCACAGTTAAAATCCCCAATCTTGAGGAAAAGCTGACAGTCACAACAAGAAGCCAAGGACAGCTCATCAGTCATCCCAGAGTGTTTGAATTTAGATTTGTGTGCAGCAGAGTTCTTTTCTGTACCCCTCACTGGCAGGTGTGAGTGTTTATGTCACTTTACTCTAAGAGTGTATTCCCCTCTCACCATCAGGTCTGCATGATTTTTAATGCTGGAGAGCTGACACTGGTGGAATATGGAAGCAATGACATTCTGGGATCTGTCCGCACAGAGTTTGTGAATCCTCATCTGGTCAGGTAATGGTTACATCTGCCTCTGTAACCAGCACAGGCATTTAGTAAAGTGAGCTCAGACATATGACTTTGGAAGTGTCCCACTCTGTAGAATGCAGCCCCCAGACACACACTTCTCACAGTGACCAGTGGTGGGTTTAGTTGCCAGGTTGTTGGCTGTCAAGTTTTAGAAGCACAAGAGCCTCTTTTGCTCTGATCTTAGTGCAGCGTGCCATGGCTGTTGCTGAGGAGGGACCTCCTGTGCATGTTCTCAGGCAGCTCTGCATCCAGCTGGTCCTGCTACAGCATTGTTAGGGACCCAGTTGCCAGCAGGACCTCCTCTGTCCCTCTAAAATTCTATACCCCTTGTTCTGATTTGGGAGAGGGAGGATCATGGGCTGCTCAGAGCAATGTAACTAATGTGTTACTGGGGACCCCTACTCCAGAGGGGTAGCTTCTGGAGGGAAGCCACAGATCAGAAAGGTTTGTTCTCACTTGAGGCAGCTATAGGTACTGTGCAAGTGTCACAGGTCAGAGAACTGCCAGAGGCTCCATGTGCTCAGGGAAACTGCAGGGAAGTCAGGGAGGGACTATGTGATTCAAACGTGAACTTTGAGAGTAGTGAAAGTAACAGTCATTTCCTTCAAATCACAGTGTCCGTATCAATGAGAGACAGCAGCGAGGCGTGGATGAGAACAAGAGACTGGCTTACCTGATAGACATCAAGACTATAGCTACAGGTGACTGTAACCCTCCCTCCCCTTCCCTGTGTTTTGGTAGCCTTCCTGATTCCTTTTCATTTTTTGTGCCAGGCAGCACATCCCTGAAGGTTGTCTGTGCATTCCCTCCACCAAGCAGCAGATTCTTGGAGTTCCCCTTTGCATTCCCTCTGCCTAGCAGCAGTCCACTGGAGACCAGGCTGTCCTGCTTTCGGCAGGATGCTGCCTGTCACGGACAGAGCCATGGGTGTCTGTGACTGTGTCCTGGACCCAGACTCTGTGTTGCCTGCACTGCCCACGAGCTGTGCATGCTCACAGACAGTAGGAGAGAGTTGCTGCTGCTTAGAATGCATCAAAATGTCACTGCTATTTGGTGTTCATGTCACAGTGTCATTGCTGAGGGTCTTGTCCTCAATAGGTCCCAGGCATCTGATTCCCCTGGCACAGCTTTGAATGTTGAGCACTTTGAGGTACATCAGGTACTTACCCTGTTTTCCTTCTTTCCTTCCCAAGTGGACCTTGTTGGTGGCTACAACGCTGGCACGATCAGTCATGACAGCAAGATCGACTGGCTGGAGCTGAATGAAACAGGCCATAAACTGCTCTTCAGGGACAAGAAGATGAGGGTGAGGCGGGCACCTCAGGCCATGTGGCAGGATGGCATGTGTGGGGAGAGGTAGAGACAGATATGCCTGAATGGAGGGAGGGAGGTGAGAAACACAGCTGAAATACTCATGATTTTTTGCTTACTGCTCCTTTGAGGAGGGTTGACTGTGTCCAGATTGCATGAACTGGCAGTGTTGCATTCTTGAGTCATAACTAACACTGAACTTAGTACCTAGTCATCTTGCTTCATCTCATCACACCTGAAAATGAAAATCATAGATTCTTCTGTGGTACATATGTCTATGGTATTCAAAAAGTCATCTCAGTCAGGTGAAGCCCCAGTGACTGGAAAAAGGGAAACATTGTACCCATCTTTAAAAAGAATAGGAAGGAGGACCCTGTGAACTGCTGAGCCTGGGAACTGCTCACCTCTGGGGAGCCTCACCTCTGGGCCTTGGAAGATCATGGAACAGATCCCCCTAGAAGCAGTGCTAAGGCACGTGGGGAACAGGGAGGTGATTCAGGACAACCAGGGGAGGGAATTCGCGACAGCCAGCAGGGCTTCACCAGCAACAAGTCCTGCCTGACCAGGCCTTGTTGGCCTTCTCTGATGGAGAGACTCCATCGGTGGCCAAGGGAAGGGCTATGGGTGTCATTTATCTAGACTTCTGTAAAGCCTTTTGTACAGTCCCCCACAGTATGCTTCTCTCTGAACTGGAGAGAGATTGATTTGATGGGTGGACTGTTTGCTGGATAAGGAATTGAGTGAACAGTCGCATCCAGAGGGAAGCGATCAACGTCTCAGTGTCCTGGTGGACATCAGTGACAAGTAGTGCCCCTCAGGGGTCTGTATTGGGGCAGTGTTACTTTATATCTTCATTAATGATGCAGATGAAGGGATTCAGTACACCTTCAGTAAGCTTCCAGATGACACCAAGCTGAGGGTGGAATGACACACCTGAAGGACAGGGCCATCCAGAGGAATTGGACAAGCTCCAGAACTGTGCCCATGGGAATCTCATGAGATGTTGCAAGGCCAAGCACAAGTTGTGTGTTGAACCAATCCCACAGTGAGGGCAGCAGGGGAGGGTGGATTCTGTTCCTCTGCCCTGGTCAGGTGAGATCCCATCTGCCGTGCTGCTTCCAGCTGTAGGGTCCCAGCACAGGACGGCCATGGAGCTGCTGGAGCAAGTCCAGAGGAGGCCACAGAGATGGTCAGAGGCCTGGAACACCTCTTCTATGAGGAAAGGCTGAAAGAATTGTGGTTGTTCATCCTGGAGAAGAGAAGGCTCCAGGGAGACCTTAGAGCCCCTTCCAGTGCCTAAAGGGCCTCCAAAAGAGCTGGAGAGGGGCTTTGAACAAGAGCCTGGAGTGAGAGGAAAAGGGGGGATAGCTTCCCACTGCCAGAGGCCAGGGATAGGTTCCCACTGCCAGAGGCCAGGGTTAGATGGGATATTGGAAAGAAATTCCTCCCTGTGAGGGTGCTGAGGCCCTGGCACAGGTTGCCCAGGGAAACGGTGGCTGCCTCATCCCTGGAAGTGTTCGAGGCCACGTTGGACAGGACTTGGAGCAACCTGGTCTAGTGGAACATGTCCCTGCCCATGGCAGGGGGTTGGAACAAGATGATTTTTAAGGTTCCTTCCAATCCAAACCATTCTGGAATTCTATGATTTCTCCATCCATTTTGGTACAGACTGAAACAGGGACTTTCTTGTTTTCTTTTGATAGGTGTGTCATGAGACACAGTTCTCTCTTCTTTTTCTCATCTTTTCCTAGGTGAGGACAAGAACAAGTCTGGGACTTTTCAGTCACAAGACATCATATATATAACAAAGTTATGCCATGTGTCAGGTTACACCTTCCAAACTGTTGTGTTTGTTTCTGGGCAGTGTGTTCTACAAACAGCTGACCTCCACCTTATTGGCAGCAGTCCGTGTTAATAGGACTGTGCCTGGGATGGACCGTTCAGCCCAAAATTGCAGAGGAAGGCCCTTCTTGGTCCCTTAGTTTGTTTCCATGGAGGACTTTAGAGCCTATTTTCCTGTTCCAGCTCTGCAGCTGAGAGGGAACTGAAGTAGCACGAGACATCTGCTGGTTTATATATGTCTGTGCCAAGACGTAAGGGATGCAGGAGCATACTGCTTGAAGTGCTGCAAGGGTTTAAAAAGGTCTTACAGCAATGTGTAAATAAGTATGAGATTTTAGGATGTGTGTCTTGGAAAAAGTCTGTTTCCTGATGGGTAACGTCTGTTTACAAGATGCCTGCTCAGATGTTCCTGCAATGTTTGTGTGAGCTAGCAGCCCAGCCACAAGTCCGGCTGACCTGTTCTCCTCTCCCACCTCCAGCTGCAGCTCTATGACATTGAAAGCAGCACCAAGACGACCATTCTGAACTATTGCTCCTACGTGCAGTGGGTCCCAGGCAGTGATGTGGTGGTCGCTCAGAACAGAAACAGTCTCTGCATTTGGTACAATATCGATGCTCCAGAACGAGTCACCATGTTTCCTCTGAAGGTAAAACTCTGGAGACTTTGATTGCTTCCTGCAGTTTCTTTTACTTGTTCCTCAATGTGTGTGGGAGTAGCAAGAGTGGTATGGCAGAAGGGAGACAGAAGGGAACTGTTAGTTTCTTATGGACAAAATATGAGCTCATTTATCAACTTTGTGGGAGACATTTCTGGCAGAAGATGGAGCAAGGAGCTGCTTCATGGCTCAGTCTGCTCAGTGCAAGCTCATTCAGAAGAACCATGACTGGCAGAGCTGTTGTGGTGCTTCCCTCACATCCCTGCGACCCCACGTACTTTGGGTGAGCACGGGAGTATTGACAGCTGGTGCTCTTTCTAGGGGGATGTCATAGGCTTGGAAAGGAATGATGGAAAGACTGAAGTGATAGTATCTGAAGGGGTGAACACTGTGTCCTACACCCTGGATGAAGGCCTCATAGAGTTTGGAACTGCCGTTGATGATGGGGATTATCACAGGTAAGTGCTGGATACACCAGTGGGGATGGCAGGTAGCTCATATCACATGCCAGACACCTGAGAATCAATGATCCATGAACAGCAGCAGCACAGCTTTCCAGAGTTGAACTTCAGACTCTCAGCATGATGTTGGTGCTAGGTCTGGCTATAATGAACATCAGAGTCCTTCAGGAGAGAATATTCAGCTTTTGCCTCCTTGCAGCTTTGTGGTTTCAAACTCAGGGAGAGACTAGCCAGTCTGGTCCCACAGGGGACTGTCCTGAGACAAGACCAGTCTGGTCCCAACAGGGCTTTGCTGAAGGTAGTTGTCAGTTAATTGCAGTGAATAAGAGTGTTTCCCAAAGCAGCCAAATGTGAAGTGGTGCTTGGGTGCTTTTACTGCTGCCCTTCCAGGGATGGTGGCAGTATTATGGGAACATCCAGGAGCTGTGCAGAGTAAAAACTGACTGCCTGAAGTGGTCATGGCAGCCACCTGGGTACTGCTGACACTGTTACAGAGCTTTTAAAAGTGACCAGGAGAGAAAACTTCACGTGTTCATAGCACTGTTGTGTGTTCAGAGACTTGTATCAGACACACTTTAGACTTGTCTGACACTGCCACAGCCTTCTGCTGATCATCTGCCTCTAAGTACCTTAACCCAGGTAGGAATAACCTAGATCTCTAAATTTTCCCTTGCTCTGTCAGGCTCTGTGTTACACTGTCCTCTTCAGAGCTGGGCACAAAGCCAGCTGGCTTTGTTTTCAGTGCCGCTCTGGTTACAAAGCTTCTGTCTCGCAGTCTGGGATTTTCCTCAGAGAGCTCTTCTGTCAGTGAAAGTCTGCAAATCTCTCTGTCTCAAGGGCTACTGCATTTTTGGAGACACTGGAAATGTCTGCAGAGACTGAAGCCATGTGGAAGACTCTCAGCAGACTGGCTTTGGAAGCGAGACAGCTGCACATTGCAGAGAGGTACGTCACACCTTCATGGCTTCAACATGCTCTTTGCTGAATCCCAGAAATCAGGGTCCAGCTAAAGATGTGGTTCTGTGTATGGTCGGGAAGATTCACTGCACTGGAGACTTACGTGTTCTCTATGCCAGGCCGTGACTTTGCTTTTTCATCCCAGCTGGTAATGCCAGAACCAGGGCTGGGAAGACATCTCTCTGTAGCATAAATTTTTGTTGATGGTAGCCCAAAGCTGGGTATAGCAAGGACTCAGAGAGCTGACAGACATGAACGAGCTTGAGGCATCTGTGAAGCCTGGGGAGGTCACGACATGAGCCTTGGTCACGCTCTTGGATTCTCCCATGGAGCAGCCTGGAGGGTACATCTGAACATAGGTCTTGGCAAAATCCTCTCTTGAAGTAGGGCTACCCCACCTCTCCCATTGTTGAGCTGGGTCTGCTGCCCAGGTTCTGATTTTCTTTTCTTGGACCTGGAGTGGGCAACAGAACCCAGTTACTGACTAATTGCTTTGCATTTTCCAGGTGCTTTGCAGCTCTGGGAAACATGGCAAAGGCTCGATTTCTGCATGAAACCAATGTCATTGCTGACCAAGCAGCTCAGGAGCATGTAAGTCAAATTTTTCCTGCTCTACAGGGCAGCAGTTTTCCTGTAGACACTCACATGCACATTATCTTCTG
Source organism: Machaerirhynchus nigripectus (assembly GCA_013397975.1). Lineage (NCBI taxonomy): Eukaryota > Metazoa > Chordata > Aves > Passeriformes > Dicruridae > Machaerirhynchus > Machaerirhynchus nigripectus. The sequence goes on along the minus strand of VZRQ01007961.1, from coordinate 163,769 downwards.
TGTCCTTGCCCACCAGTGTAATGCTACAGACTGGTACCTTGTAGAAACTGCTGACATTGTCTTCCATCCACAGCTGCCAGGTCCCTCTCAAGGCTGGCCATTTTATACTGTCCTGGCTTGTCACTGCTATGATTCTCAACTGTCTTTCGTTTCTGTAATGACCCAGCCTCCACCTGCAGTCCCCTCCATGTTCCATTCTAGAGCCTGTCCTTTCCCTCAGCAAACTGAACTTGCTGCTGTCTGCAGGGTGGGGACGGCACAGACCATTACCTGGTGCGGGCCCGCTTGGCCATGCTAGACAAGAACTACAAGCTGGCAGAGATGATCTTCCTGGAACAAGTGAGTAAAGGAACAAGGAGTGTTCCTGGGCAGGAGGTGTGGGCCCTATGCTGTAAAAGGAAAGGAAGATGTTGCTTGTTCCTAGGAGAAGACTTTTCTCCATGAAGTAGAAGGACGTATTCCTTGTTCTGAGGTGTAGGATTACCCTGAGATGTATGAAGAGTGTGAGGGAGGATGTATATCCAAGTAATGGAGACAGTACACTTTTTCAAGTGTTTTCTGCACATCTAACCCTGCCCAATGTGAGAGCTCCATGGCAACGTGTCTGCTCCTAACCTGGAGCCTTCAGGTTAATGCTTTGCTTTCTGACACAGAACGCCACAGAAGAGGCCATGGACATGTACCAGGAGCTGCACATGTGGGATGAATGCATTGTGGTGGCCAAGGCCAAGGTACAGAATATTACTGCACTGGGCTGTGGGCTGGTCTTGCTTGGTAAATCTTCTGGTTGAGAGTTCATTCAGGGTCTGTGTTCTTTTCACCTGCCCTACCTTGCTTCTGCTTAGAAGAGCTCCAAGTAGAAGGGAAGGTTGCACCAGTGTAAGTACAGACCTGGATGAATAGGGAGAAAAGCTACTGAGATTGGTTTAGGAGTATCTGTGGCTTCAAAAAATAATGGATAGTGCCATGGTACACAAGGCTGGCATTGTAGTTTCTGATAACTGGACAACAAGAGGCCTGGTGATATGACCAGGTGTTCAGAGCCTGCAGGATGAGCTGGACAATATCTCATCCTACCCAGGTCAACCAGTTCCGTGTTTCTCCATAGGGACACCCAATGCTGGAGAAGTTGCGTCGGGGTTACTACCAGTGGCTGCTGGATACCCAGCAGGAAGAGAAGGCTGGGGAGGTGCAAGAGGGACAGGGCGACTACCTGGCAGCCATCAACTTATATCTGCGGGCAGGGCTGCCAGCCAAAGCAGCACGGCTAGCCATGAAGAGGGATGAGCTGCTCACCAATGGAGATGTCATTGATAGGATCTCCGCAGCACTGATCCGAGGGGAGCTGTATGAACAGGTGAATGGCCCTCCCCATTGGGCCTTCTTCTTAGGGGCATTAGGGCCCTTACCCCATCCTCTGCACCTGTGAGACACGGGGGGACTGAGCTGGAAGGTAGCAGAGGTAATTCTGTGTTGATAAGTTTGCAGTTAACATTTATGAGGAAATCCTCACTGTATCCATTGTACATGGGTGAGGTCTAGAATTACTGTTACTAATCAGGAAAAAGGTCACATCTGATTGGCAACATGTCTCCAGAATATAGAGTGTCAGTAATATTTAAGGAAGCCTTTGGGAAGATGGGAATCAACAGGAACAGAATTGTGATTCAAACCGAAAACTTGATATCACTGTGGCAATGTCAGTGCTGCCTCCTATCGGAATAAAATACGGCATAAGGATAGTCTAAATGGAAAAGTTAAGGAACCAAAACAAAGGAGCTGAAGACTGTCTGTAGAGCCATGAGTATCATAAAGAAGGGATATGATTATTCTCTGTGTCTAATAACACCAAAAATTGATAACTTATTATTAGGTGACAGTTTTAAAACCAAACGGTGTTTTTCCCTTAGCAAATGATCATGTGAATGTAAGAAAGCAGTTCTGAGTCTGCCCAGTGCTCAGTATCCTGGCCAACTGGCCTCTGGCAGGTGCTTAAGAAAGGGAAAATAAAGAACAGGGCAGGCAAACACAGGGTGGCACTTCCCCTAGTGTGTTTTCTTGGGGTCCAGCAGTTTTCAGCCTGTAATGTACCTGAACAGTTTTACTTCTGTGTTTAAGAGCTCTTGACATATTTTACTTCCATGAGCTTGTCAAATTATTGCTTGAACCACATGTAGATTTTAGCCACCACAATTTTGGCTATGAGTTACCCAGCTGTTAGATGTTGTGTGAAAAAAACCCACTGTTTTTTGTTAGCTTGTTTTATATCTCCTTTATAAATTACATTTCTCAAGCCTCAATTTATCTTCAGCATTTTCTGGCCATTTCATTTTGACCGAAGAGAACTTTGTGCTTTTCCAAACCTGTCATTTTTTCTTAAGCTTTCAGTTGAAAGAATAACTGGAGCTCCCAGCTACCAGATGTTGTTACCAAAAATACAAATAGTCCAAAAGTGATTTGACAAATACTGGAGGTAGAGTCTGTCCAAAGCCAGTAAATACAATGATGTGAGGGCGCCATGACACAAACTCAGGCAGCTTCAACTGTGCAGGTTGTCAGAGATGAACAGATAGAGGAAAGGCTGGTATATACTTGCTCTGTTATTACAGTCCTTCTCTAGACGTGTGGTCTTGCCACCATTCAAATACTTAAGGGAATGAGCCGTTGGTCTGCCAGGATGGCCATGCTGGGGTCAGTCAGCAGAGAGGACAACGGTCTTGGCACATGCTGTCTTTCCTAGAAGTTCCTTAATCCCCATGCACTTTGTTAGTGGGGAAGGCAGAGCTGGTGCAGGAGTGTGTGTGGAACTGGTAGGGTATGATGATGTGTGGGGTGGTGGCTCTGCAAACTGGCAGTTTGTATTTGTCATTAGGCTGGAGACCTGTTTGAGAAGGTTGGGAATCCACGGAAGGCTCTGGAGTGCTATGGCAAGGGCAGTGCCTTCCTGAAAGGTACTGTGCTCAATATATTCCTCCCCTTCATCCGCAGAGGAACCTGGGTACTCTGGTCTGGTGGCAACATGAAATATTGCCCTGGAGATGCCTGGATGCTCTGCAGCTTCCACCTATCATATCATTCAGTGTATTTTCACATAGTTATACTTGTACATGCAGTCCCAGGAAAGTGTCTTGTTCCCAAGCTCTTGACCTGGCTGACTGCACCAGCATGGATTTGACCCAGCTCTCCACAGGGTCTGGGTTGCTGGGTAACCCACTGGAGCTGAAGTGGCTTAGACAGTCACCATTCCCTTCCTTCTGGGCCACATCCAAGGCCCATGTTTGCCCCACAGTTCTGCTTCCCTGCTGGCCTCAGCATGACAGCTCTTATGTCCCCTTACAGCCGTGGAGCTGGCTCGCCTGGCATTTCCTGCAGAAGTTGTAAAGCTGGAGGAGGCCTGGGGAGACCATCTGGTGCAGCAGAAACAGCTGGATGCTGCTATTAACCATTACATCGAAGCCAGGTGGGAGCAGGGGAAGGCTGTATAAGCAGCAGGATACTGGCAGGGTATGAAGTTGATACCTTTGCCTCTATCAGCAGGGGCTTTGCCTGAGTGAACCCCCACTACCCCACTTAGCAGTGCCCTAGTTGCTTGCGTGCACCAGCCGTTGATGCCTTCCCACATCTCTCCCAAGGTCTTATAGTGCTGATTGCTCTTCTCTGCTGTCCCAGTTCTTTCATCCCCCTTAGCGCTGCCAGTTACTCAGCTCCTTTATGCTGCTCTAACTCAGGAAGCTGAATCAAGCAGCAGAGCACTCTAGTCTCCCTGGCATAGTGTAGCTGGAGGAGATGCCTGCTGGCTGGCTCTAAAGGCTTATGGGTTTGGTGCTAGGTGCTCAATTAAGGCCATTGAAGCAGCTTTGGGAGCCCGGCAGTGGAAGAAGGCCATCTACATTTTGGACTTGCAGGAGAAACAGACGGCAGCCAAATACTACCTCAAGATTGCCCAGCACTATGCAGCTTTACAGGAATATCAGGTGAGGCCACAGACCACAATCACCACTGCTCTGTGTGTCCCTTGGATATATTGAGTGTGGTCTTTTCCTGGCAGGTTGCAGAGGAACTATACATCAAGGGAGGCCAGACCAAGGATGCCATTGACATGTACACGCAGGCCGGGCTCTGGGAACAGGCTCACAAGGTAGAGTCAGAAGCCAAAGCTTCTGGGAACCTCACCCCACTTGGTGAGATGTCTTCCATCAGGAGGTGGTAGTGCCTTGTGCACCAACACCTGATCAACGAGTACTCTTCCCAAGTATGCATGCAGGGCTATCCAGTAGCCAGCAAGAAGTCTGTTCCCAGTATTCACATCCTGACCGTGGCCTTCTCTCTCTCACAGCCCCGTGTGGGTGCACCTCTGGTACAAATGGCTCTCTCCATGAGCTGGTCCTGTGTGCTTTGTGACAGTGACAAGTGACTGCCCATTCTTTACAGAGCATATAGCATGGATACCTGTTTGTCAGATGGGAAGGAAATTGGTTTTCCCCTTCTCTTTCGCTGCCATGTGTCAGGAAATTGCTGTTCATTTTCTCCCCTGTGTGTTCCTTTTGGCAGCTGGCACTCAAGTGTATGAGCCAGGAGGACGTGACTGTGCTGTACATAACCCAGGCCCAGGAGATGGAGAGGCAGGGCAAGTTCAAAGAAGCAGAGAGGTGAGTTTCTTCTAGTAGTGGTAGCAGTCCAAGACTGAGCCCTGAAGAATTGGCTGTAGTGAGCAGGAGCCCTTTCCTGGGTTAGGAGTAGAATTTGGGACTGGGGTTTGGAATGGTCAGAGGAAGTTTCTCCACACACAGAGAGCTAAAGCTGATATTTCAGGATGCAGAAAGGTTTCAGGGACTGGTCCTTGGCTGAGCCATTTGGATGTGCTTGTGTTCCCAGGCTGTACATCACTGTAAATGAACCCGATTTGGCCATCACCATGTACAAGAAGTGTAAGATGTATGATGAGATGGTTTGTCTAGTAGCCAAGTACCACAAGGACTTACTCGGAGATACTCACCTGCACCTGGGCAAGGTGAGTGCATCTCATGGCAGGGGATCAGCTACACCAAGCAGGGGCAAGATTGTTGTTGTGAACAAGAATTTGAGATCGCTTAAATAATCAGTGGCAAGGGATGAGCAAAAGTCAGGTTTAATATTAAGAGACAAAACACAGCAAGTTGGTTGTCAAGATTCACTCTACTACTTACAGGACAGCTAAGACAACAAGGGAGAACAAGCAACAGCAAAACCAAACAAAATCCAGGCAATCAAAACCGAAATGAACTGAGAACTATCTAGGGGCAGGGGTGTGCATGTGTGTGCTTAGGTACATGTGACAAAAGTCAGTGTGGGCAAGAATAAAAATGAACATGGCCTAAAAGCTTAACAGCACTCAAGGGTACTTTAACTTAACTTACACCTTAAGCCTAACAATTTAACATTGGAAAACATTTAACTTGCACCTAACTTAATTTATAGCTTAACCTTAACAATCTAACAGAGGAATAACACTTAACAGCATTTAGCCTAACTTTCAACTTCAAAGTTATACTTAGCAACTCAGTAGAAGGGTAACACTTAGCAGCACTTAGCTTATAACTTATGTTTAACAACTTAGCAAAAGACTTAGCAGCATTCAAGTAAGTTTACAACTATAACTTAACCTTACTTACAGGCCTAACTTACTTAGATACCCAAGGTACTTAAACATCTAAGAAAGTGGCATTTCTCCCAGATTTGCTGTAGCATATGCACACATTTATGCACCCAGACAGAAAGTGCCTACAAGGTACCTATGAAAAATTCCCCCAAGAAGTCAGTGAAATACTCACTTCAGATGCTTTTGCATCTCCCGATGGGCGAAGGATCGGGCCTCGAGGAGTGAGGGTATTGGCCCAGGACATGCCATTTTTTGGCAATCCTCCAAGAATAGCAAACCTGAGAGTTTGCAGGCTGAGAGGGGTCCCACTCAGAGGGAGATTGCTGGTTGCAGCCTGCTGTGGTCCAGGAGAGCTCAAAAGGGTTTCATTTTGGACTGCTGTTTATAAGGTCACAGGAGAGTGGGCTTTAGTCATAACAATGTTTCATCCTGGCCACAGTTTGGGTCGGTATTTTCTTTGAATGTGTGGGAACAGGAATGTTGTGCCATTCAGGCAAGAGGAATATTTTCCAAGGCTGGTCATAAGGAAAACAGAAGGTCATTAGAAAACAGCACTTCCTGGGAGCAGACAGTGTTTCTGATAAGCTCAGGAAGAGCTGAGCCCAGGTGCTGTTTTAAAGGCCAAGGCCTAACAAGCATTTCTCAGATCACACTGCAGCCTAGAAAGGAGGAGGGGGGAATGCACTACCACAGGTGTCTCTATCTCATTGCCTCTGACTGCAGGAGCTGGAGGCAGAGGGGCGCTTGCAGGAGGCTGAGTACCACTACCTGGAAGCCAAAGACTGGAAGACCACAGTGAACATGTACAGAGTGAATGACCTGTGGGAAGAAGCATACAGGGTAATAATCAGTCACAGCTCCCCACCTGTGCAGGGGTCAGGTTCGGCTGTGGGGTCCTGGTGGGAACTGCTTTGTCTCTGTTCACTGCAAGATCGGAACATTTGGTGTACACTACTCAGTCTCAGAACTGCCCCAGCGCTGGAGGCCTATGGGCCTCGTGCTCTGCAGCATTGCAGTCCAAAAAGCAGGGTTTGACCCTTGGCTTTTCTGCTGTGCTGCCTTCCTCCAGGCACTGCTCTGCCTCTGATCACTGCATCCTGTTATACCTCAGTGCTCTTGCCACAGCGCCCCCAGCACTGCTCTCCTCAGCGTGGCCATGGAATGGTGGGGTGACTTCTGCTGTCCAAGCAGTGATGTGGGCTGTGCTGAGGCAGCAGCTGTAACACCTTTGTCTTACTCTTCCACTCACCAGTACAGTGGTAATCACAGAAGGGTTCCTCAGGAGGGAGCAGATGGTTTTGGTGCTCCCTTGTGCTGGCAGGCAACACATGAGAAGTGCTTAATCCACTGAAGGTGAAACATACACTGGGTTCTTCCACTTCCTTTTCTTTGGACAGGTGGCCAAGGCACACGGGGGTGCAAACTCCCATAAGCATGTGGCCTATCTGTGGGCAAAGAGCCTGGGTGGAGAGGCAGCTGTGAAACTCCTCAGCAAATTTGGACTTCTGGAGATGGCCATTGACCATGCAACAGACAGTGGGTATGCAGGTGCCTCCACCCAACACTTCCCTCCCCTCTGCCTTACCAGAGAAAAAATGGGTGAGCCAAGATAACTGTGTGCATGTGGTAGCTGCAGGTCCAGAATGTGACATGTCTTCCCATCCCATCATACTTCACACAGGCCTTCCATGTCCTCGACACATCCCGCTTCCCATCTATGTGTCAGTCTCTCAAATGCCAAGTCTGAGCTGGGCAAGCAAATACAGTTTGTCCCTTAACCTCTGCAGGGGAAGGCTTGTGAGAGGCTCTGAGCATGAGAGGAGGTACTCCTCATGTCACCATAAGTAACTGCCTGCCACAAAAGCTTTGGCCTTGCCCTGCAGCTCGCCAGGTGTCTGCTTGTGTGGCCATTCATTACTGCTCTTCCGAGGCTCCCACACCTCTCAGCTTCTGCCTTGGGCTCTAACAGCAGGTGTGAAGGAGTCAGATTTCCATAGTGGAGACTCTAAAAGCTCCTGGTCAGGAACAGGAGGAACGGGCAGTGCCAATTCGCGTGGGACCCCCTGTATTCCCCTCTCTCCTCTCCCTGTGTCTTGTGCTCTACTTGATGTCTTGTTCTTGAAGGCATACTCTAACAGCACAGAGTCCTTCTCTCTTTCATTGCAGGGTCTTTGAATTTGCTTTTGAACTGGCCCGCCTCTCCATGAAGCAGAAGATGCCAGACATCCACTTAAAGTATGCCATGTTCCTAGAAGATGAGGTAATTTTCCCCCTGGAATAGGTGCAAGTTCTCTGGTCCCTCAGGTAACTGAGCAGTTGTCCCTGGGCTGCTGCAGCAGTCACAGTTCTGGCTGCATTCACTGCATATCCAAAAGGCTCCATGATGACAGCCCAAGCTCCACATACCTTTTTTTCATAAATCCTCCCTGCCTTGCACTAAATAGAGGAGGTCGTGTGATGATACCAGAATAGGAAGGTGTGCAAATAAATCACTTCCTCTCTTCTAGGGCAAATTTGAAGAGGCTGAAGGAGAATTCATTAAAGCTGGGAAGCCCAAGGAAGCCGTGCTGATGTATGTGTCCTCCACATCCTGGCCTGCTGCATTTGCTCTCTCCATGCAATGCCAGCCCAGTTGCCTCTCCAGCACTGGGCTGCTCCTTGTCATTCCTGTTGTTGCATCTCATGTCCCTGTTACATCTCCTCCCCCAGGTTTGTGCATAACCAGAACTGGGACGCTGCGCAGCGTGTGGCTGAGGCTCATGACCCAGACAGCGTGGCTGATGTGCTTGTTGGACAGGCACAGTTTGCCTTTGAGCAGAGAGAGTTCCAGAAGGCAGAGGCCTTCCTCCTGCGAGCACAGAGACCTGAGCTGGCCATAAAGTACTATAAGGTGAGCCCAGTCTGTAGCAACATCATTGCCTTCCTCACTGGACAAGAACCCAGTTTAGATGAAGGAGTGAAATTCACCTCCCAGCTCTCCCTGTCAGCTTAATAGCCAAAGAGAAACCATTTACTCAGGGTTTCTAGAGGAACTTAATTCTGGCCTGAAGACTGAACCAGTGGACTTCCCATCATACCTTTGTGCTCTCACAAGTAGTCAGGGTAGGTGGGTAGACATAGGTGCCATTTTGGGGGAGGAAAGAATTGGGTGGTACTGTGGTTGTTTCTTCTGTCGGTTTCTAGTCAGTTCCCTGGCAAGATGGCATGAGGGGATAGATGCGTTACGTGGTGGCAGGAGATCCTGCTGAACTGGTGAAAACTTCTCCCTGTTGTGCCTGTGCAGGAGGCCGGCATGTGGAGCGAGGCCCTGCGGATCTGCAAGGAATACATGCCCAGTCGACTGGGAGAGCTACAGGAGGAGTGTGGCAGAGAGGCTGGCAAGAAAGGTTCCAGGTAAGGAGTGCTGTGGTTGGGCTGCAGGAAACAGCCTGGTAGCTCTTCCCCATGGCCATTTTGCTGATGCCTTACAGAGACAGCCTGATGGGATCCCTGACATCCACTTGTTTCCTTCTTGAGGACTCCGGACTTCTTAGTGCATAGGTTTCCTATCATCCTTTATTGCTTTGGGAGGCTTTTTTCTGCCATCCAAGGTCTCCTAGATGGTTTCTTGCTGCACTTACAAATCTCCATGGTCTCCTGTACTGCCATTGCATCTCCCCAGGGTCTTTGGTCAGTGCTCTCTCCTCAGCACTGTTCATGTTCTCTGTCACATGCTCCGCTCTGTCTGAGGTCCCTGCTTACCTGTGCTGTGCACCTTCCTGCCCACACCCTACGCACCGTCTACAGGATCTCTGGCAGCATCCCAGTCCTGCTCACAGCCTGCATTCCTCCCTGCAGTGGAACTGAAGGGCTGCTGGAGCAGGCACGGGAGTGGGAGCAGGCTGGGGAGTACGCCAGGGCAGTGGACTGCTACCTGAAGGTGCGGGATCCCAGCAACAGTATCCTTGTGGAGAAGTGCTTACTGAAGGTACCGTCAGGGGATATGATTCCCTTCACCTGCTCTTCTGCCTGGAAGCTCTTCTACAACCTGAGTGCACCTCAGAGATCCCTGTCACTGCAGGGCACAGGAGAGCCTGCACAGGCTGCAGTGACTGCAGGGCTGAAAGCCTTCATAGCTGTTCTCTTGAGCCATGACAGGCTGTGCTTATCCTGCATGGTGCTGCCTCCCTTGCTCTGGCACCATTGCCTGTGGCAGGCCCATGCCTGTGTGCCCACAGCTCCCTGCACTGAAGAGCTGCACTTTATGACTCAGCCCTTGCTAGAGGAGCACCTTCTTGTGCTCTGTGCCACCAGCGTTTGTGTTGTGTTCTTGCTCATACTTCTCACACCCATGTCATTGTTCCAACTTCCACAGCAATGGTGTCCTTGTCTGATCTTCTCCCATGTGTGAAAGTAGCTGGGCTTTGCTCCTCTGACTTGTCAAAATGACCTGCCATTTCTTCTCCCCTTCCCACGTTGTTCAAGTGCTTCCAACTGTCAGTCTTTTAGCTGGGACTGAGCACTTCCCAGCTTCATCCCTCTCTCCTGTTTTTATCAATTGAGCTGCTGACAATTTCTGTTCACAGGCTGCTGAGTTGGCCGTGAAATTCATGGATCAGTCACAGAGCGTGGAGGTGACACGGACTGTGGCTCCTCAGCTGGTGGCCATGAAGAAATACAGCATGGTAAGGGCTGGCTCTTGCCCCCAACTGCTGAAGAAGTAGTGACATTGGAAGGGAGAGCTCTATCCAAGGGAAGGAGGTCAAGTCACATCCTGGGGTGGGTGGATGGATGACCTTATCTAGAGTTAGGTCGTGCAGAGTCTTCAAGGAGGACAAAAGAGGGCAATGAGTCAAGTCCTGGAATAGTGTGAGAGAGCCAGGCCTTGGGAGGAGGCAGGAAGCAGAGGAGAGGCTTATCTTTTGGGAAGAGACTTTCTGTTATGTCTTCGTGGTGGTCCAGCACCAGCTTCAGCCTGGGATACAGGGAACCCATGGGGTTTTGTCTCCAATGGAACTGTCTCTGGCCCTGCAGGCAGCTGAGCTCTACCTAAACTTGGACCTCATCCGAGAAGCTATCGATGTCTTCATTGAAGGGGAGGAGTGGAGCAAAGCCAAGCACATGGCCAAGGAGTTTGACCCGAGGTATGCCCTGAACTTTGCAAACTACACCCTTCTTGTTCCCTTTCCCACCCTCAGATGATCCCTTGTCCTGTCTTGTACTGTCCTGTTACCCCTAGGTTTCCTGCATTCTCCCCACAGTGGCCTCCCCAGGCTCAACAGTCTCCACAGCTATCCTTCCCCAGCCATTTAACATTCTGACACTTTCCTATTGCTACACATCCCACAGAAATTGTTACCCCTTTTGTTTCATCCCTATCCCTATCTCCCTTTCCTTTGCCATAACTCTGTGCGTGCACTTCCTTCTGAAAGCCCTGTGATCCCTTGTTCTCTTCACATATATTGTGAAGAGCTGCTTAGACCCTTTCCTTCCCCGTCCATCTGTGCACCAGCAGCCTGCTAGCAAGACATGGCACAGCTGGAAGTCTTCTAGTTCCGAGGTTGAATCCAGCCTCTGTACTGATGCAAGACACGAGTCTTGCTGCCTTTTGGGATTCTTTCTACCCACAGGTCAGAGGAGTATGTGGACCAGCGTTATAAGGAGTATTTAAAAAACCAAGGAAAGGTGGATTCGGTATGTATTTGGGACGTCTCGCTGATGCCATGATGATTTTTTGCTTTTTCATGTACCCCTCTTATATACCCTTTTCATATACCCTTTCATACAGCTTTCATGTATCCTTTTAGCCCACATACTTGTAATTCCCTAAGTCTGATAACCAGCTTAGACCCAAAGTTCTGTTAAGCCAAGAGACCAAACATCTTGGAGGCCTCGCAGTTGGGTCAGAAAGCCCCAGACACCAAGGTCCTGTCCAGAACATATTCTGTAAACTAAGATAGGCCCATCCAGGAGGAAGGTTCCTCAGGATGGAGGCTTCTCTTGAGCCTCTCATGGGGGAATCTTGGATAGATAGGCTAACTTGAAAGGTCAATAACTGTGTACGTGAATCATTGTGGGGGGCCTATTGGGGGGCCATTTGTGTGTACACCCAGGTGCATTGTTTGGGCAGTGAGCAGTGTTCATGCATTGTGCATTGTTCGGAGAGTGCACCAGAGGATCCTTAAATAAATACCAAGGTAAAACCCTTTTTTTCCCTCTAACCATGTTTGGCTTTTAATTCTAAACCCAGGGAAAGGCAACATCACAGGCTAGGGAGCAATGTCAGGACCTGTGCAGATCCTTGGGGCCTTTCTCATGGGCCTTTTGCCTGACTATGAGTACGAGTGAGAAGTCTGTATGTGCCTGTGAGCCATGGCTACTGCATGCCAGACCACAGAATCATAGAAGGGTTTGGGTGGGAAAGGACCTTAAAGCTGATCTCAAGCTCATCCCATTCCACCTCCTGCTTTGGGCAGGAACACCTTCCACTGGACTGGGTTGCTCCAAGCACACACTGCTGGGTCACATCCAATTTGTTGTCCTCCAACACCCTCAAGTCCTTCTCCTCTGGGCTGCTCTCCATCCATTCTCCACCCAGGTTGTATCTGTGCATAGGGTTGCTCCGACCCAGGTGCAATACCTGTCACTTGGCCTTGTTGACCTTCTTAAGGCTCACATGGGCCAACTTCTTCAGCCTGACCAGGTCCCTCTCAATGGAAGATGGGTCACATGGGCTCTGTGATTTCATGCCACAGAGGGGAAGAGACTGTGTTTCTGGGAAAAAAAGACATGGATGCATCAGAAATGGAAAAAAAGACATGGATGCATCAGGGCATCAGAAATGGATGCCCTGATGCCTGCCTGAATGTCAGTAGGAAACCTGGCCTGCACAGTGAATTTATGGCTGTTTCCATCCTCAGCTGGTGGGAATTGATGTCATGGCGGCTCTGGATATATACGCAAAGCAGGAGCAGTGGGAAAAGTGCCTGGAGGTGGCAGCTAAGCAGGTGAGTGCTTGTGTGAGCCCTCAGGGACAGACCTGGGGTCCTGGCACCCTGGAGGGGGTGGGCAGCATGGAGAGCCACTGCAGGGGCTCGGGAAGCACCACACCACTGTCCCCATTGTGGCCAGTGAGGCTGAGTGGGGAAGTGTTAGAACCTGGAAGCATTTTGTGTTTAAATTTTGTGATTAATGGAGCATTGGAAGAAGCTAAATGAGTTGTTTGGGCTGGAAGTAATTGGTACCATGGAAACAGGGATTTGAAGAAGAAAGGCTTCTTTCTCTTATGTTCTTGAGAGCGGTGGTGTCAGTCAGAATGAGGCATCCTAGTCAGGGAAGCAAATTTGACATTTTTCCAGTTTTACTGACCTGAAACTAACAAAATTACTTCAGCAGAGTAATAAAAATGGAGAAAAGCAAAATGAAACTGTTTTACAGTGCTCTTTCAAGGCAGTAACAGGAGAAGCAAGCTCTCAGTTACCAGGATCTACTTTGAGGGATGGTCTGTATTCAGTGGTTATTGATTGGTGATTGAGTACTGAATGGTTATTGGTTCCATGGTTGTTGATAATGGAGGTAACCAAGGGCAGGCAGTTCTCTGGGTGAGGTATTGGTTCAGATTGAATAACAGGGCAGCCTTGGCAACAGCACCTGCAGTTAGTGGGGGCATCACAACTTACCACTCAGGCCAGCACTGAAGCTTTTGAAAAGCACTGGGAATGTCTGGGACTGTGGTTTTATAACTTTGGTTCCAGTAACTTAAGTTTGGGTTCTACTAGAGTGAACTTGATGTCTCCTAGACTTGGGCTTCTCTGTGATACAGATGGTCTCTGTTGTAGTCATTGCTCTCTTGGGAGGCTCCCCTGCTGATAGGCTGTTTATCAGGAGCCACAGAGAGTAACTGCACACTCCATTTAATGGGAAAGAGTCAGTTTATTGTATTGGACACCACAAGGCCACATTGAGTCTGAGATGATCTTGGTGTCTGCCCGTGCCTCTAGGAGAGCATTAGCATGGCCCTTTTCTGTAACCAATGCAGAATATAATCACTTTGACTCAGCTGTTCTACAGTGATTATACAGCAAAAATGTTACATTTATCAAAACAGGTCACATAACAGACTTAATCTTTATCCCAGGCTATACTGAACATGGTGCTTCACCAGCACCCCATCTGGGTGTTCAAGTTCTAGACATCTACTGGGACACTGGTCTTTTTTCTGCATAATAAACTTGCTTCCACTGCTCAGGTTTTAACAGGATTGCACATTTTGTGCCATTTTCTTCCTCTCATTACTATACTTATGCATGTGTGAAGCAGTTCTTTCCTCACTTGAATTTCTGTGAGGCCAGTAGCAGTCCTCAGCAGTATGTATGGGGTGAGCAGAGGTATGAGCAGCACTCTAAGAGGGTCTGCAGTCCTGGAGCTGTGACAGCGTGTGGATAATGGACTAGAGCAGCTTTGTAAATTACAAAGGGTTTTAGTTACTTTCTTTGTTAGACTGCTGGCTGCTTTACAGTTGGTAGCCTTGTTGACACACAGTAGAGGTGCTGCATCCTTCAGGTGTTTGGCAATATTCCTTTGGCAAGTGGTGAACAGCTGGAAAACAGCTGTATTTGCATGTGTGGAGGATCAGCACAGCATCAGCTAGCCAAGATAAAGGTGTCAGTGGGGCCCAAATCAAAACCCAGGTGTGCTTAGGGCAGTCTGGCTCTGATTACCTGTTTCACCCTTTGGGACTCAGGGTTGTGGGGTTGTGGACACACGGCACACATATGTGCACACATGGTACGGGGTGCCATGCCCACCAAATGGCAAGTCTTTAGTTCATGAGTCTTACGCTGCTGCTTTCTGTGTGTCTTCTCCAGAGCTATAAAGTCCTGCACAAGTATGTCGCTCTGTATGCAACACACCTGATCTGGGAGGGCAGCTGGGATAAAGCCCTGCGCCTGTACGTCCATCATGGAGCGCCTGCCAACTCACAGGTAATGAGGGCAGCACGATATCCCAAGGTGAGCTGTGATCTGCTGCGTGAGTCAGGCTCCCAGTCACAACTGGGGTTGCCCGGCATTCAGCATGTCCAGCCCTGCAGTAGGTTCTTCCAGAGGGCTGAAGGAAATCTCCTGGCATGTTCTCCACAAGAAGGAGCAGGGGAAGTTGAGTGTTTGTGTTTGTTTTGAACACCTTGAGCACCAAGTTCAGAACAAAAGGAACCATTTGCCTCTCCAAGAGTACTGGCTGCAGGAAGCATCCTTCCATCCTCTCCTGTTTTCCTGCCTTGTCCCCAGCACCCCTTCCAGCCAGCGATCTGCAGCACTGCCACTCTGTGAGCCACTTTCTTGGCCTGTGCTTGGCAGCAGGAGAGCTCTAGAGTCTGCTGACTCCCTTTCTGTCTCCTTCCACACTTCTCTCCTTTTTGTTGCAGAATTTCAACATTTATAAGCGTCTCTTTGTGGAGATGGTGAATGCGTCTGGCATGAACTGTGCTGAGGCATACTCCAGCTGGGCTGACCTGCGGGATATGCTCCTCAGTCTGGTAAGTGTGGCCATGGCCACTGCTGCTTGTTCAACTCCAGCCCTCAGTGGGTCTTGACTGAGCAGGAAGAAGAACCAGTCTCTCGCCAGGTGACATGGGCAGTGTTTTAAAACACAGGCTCAGGGTAAAGAGCTGGCAGTGTGGACAGCAGGAAAACAGGATCCTGTGAAGTGGATGTGGCTGAGGAAGAGAAGGCAGAGAAGAAGGAGACCCTCTGCTCCAGGCCAAATCTGAGGAGTGGGTCTGGACAGTGGCCCTGGCAGAGCTCCACATATCACTGCGACATGGGAGCTATCATGACACATCCTCTTCTCATCCTACACCCATACGCAGCAGCTTGCATGGGGAAAGCACAGAGCCTGGAAAATACGAGCCCTCCCCATCTCCCTGTGGATGCTTAGAGCCTTCTGCTCCTCATTCCTGTCCAGAACACCTCAGACAGAGCCCATGATTGCCTTATCTCTGTTTCTGTCCCACAAATACCTACTTCGAGCATAAGCAAAATCAAAAAATCCTCCCTTTTTCCATCCAGACTCACCCCTGCTTCCAGTGCTGGCTATTGCAGTACTGGTGACTCTCCCTGGCTCCCACAGCCTCCTTCCTTCAGCATGCTGTTGGACCCAGAGCACCCAAGTCCCAGCCTTTGTTCAGTCCCAGAGGTGTCTGGATATTTCGGATCCTTCTCTCTCCTGATTTCCCTGGTCTCATGTGGATGAAGAGTACCCTCATGCTCTTCTGCTCTCAGTTCCTCTCATTTTCTCTTCTCAGTGTGAAAACTTAGTGAAGTCCAGCGAAGCAAACACTCCAGCACATGAGGAGTTTGAGAGGATGCTGCTGATCTCCCACTACTGCGCCACCCGCTCCGCTGCTCAGGGCCTGAAGCAGCTGGTGAGGCTTTGCAGTTCCTCTGCCAGGTCACCACCCAGAGTGGGGAACCCCTTGGGAATGTGCAGGTTCAAGGCTGTTCATAGGTTACTGTCCCACTTCAAAAATGACACATCATGGATGCATGAGAATGGGACTGCAATAATCTGGGAGCCCACCACTAGCAGGTGAAACTGTAGATGGTCTTCTCTACTTATCATGGGTACTGCCCCAGCCACTGTGGCTGAGCTGTAAACCAGGGGAGGAGCTGATCCATGTGCGTGGCATGACTTGTGAGAGCAGAGGTGCCACTAGAAAATTAGGGATCACAAAAAATCGGGTCTTCCCAGGAGAGGGATGGCTTCCTCTCTGCTCTCCTGGGCTCCAAGAGCTGCTGGGCTTCACACGTGGTCTTCAGAGCAGATCATCTGCCCAGGGCTTTGGCAGGTACTGGTCCTGTGTGCTGGGCCTCTTGGGGGGCTTTGGGAGCTTGTGGACCCATGTGGGGGCATCACAAGGCCCTGTGAGTATTTTGGAGTCTTGTGTGCCCTGGGGTTTGTTCTTGATCTCCCTGCTGAAGTCTTGATCCATATGGGATTGTGAAATTGTTCTAGAGCTCTGGATGGACGTGGGACTGGAGTTGTGATGGAGAAGGCTGTGAAAAGGAAAGGTTGCCACAGCTAGAACCCCAGTGAAAGCCACAGGGGAGACTGGGGCTTCCCCATGGCTCTGTTGTGTGGATGTTGGCGGTCCAGAAACATGTCAGACAGCAAAGGCCAAGTCTGATGTCTTGGAAACCTGTACAGATCTCCACAGCTGTGGAATGTTGAGGTGCTGGGCAGTCTATTTGGGACCATGAAGGAGGGGTGGCCTTGACAGTTCTGGTGTGACAATGGGTATCTGGCAGCAGAAAAGTGAAATTGCCTTTCAATTCCTCACCCCTGTTCCAAAATTCTTATATAATTGAATACAAGAAAAAAAACAGGAGACTGTGGCTGGAATAGGTTTCTTGGAGAGGTTGAAGAGTCTCCATTCCTTGAGATGGTCAAAACCTGACCAGGCATGTTCCTGAACCTGCTGTAGCTGCTTCTGCTTTGACTGGGACTAAGGGCAGGATTTGGGAACTGCCAGAAATCCCTTCCAACCTCACCTGTTCTGTGACTCAGATGGGGGGTGTTTGTGTGTGGCTTCTAGTGAAAAATAGCAAGGCTTATAAAGCAGAAGAATTTCACGCTCAGGTGATAGTCTCATGTGTTCTGAAGGGAGGGAACTCAGGGTCAGGACTGAAGTCTTTGACCTTTTTTACCTGTAGGGCACGTATGGGTGCAGAGTCCTTGCTGTGAGTCTGGGGTGATCTCATGAGATCCCTTCCAACCTGTTTTTTCTGTGCTGAACTGTGGCTTTCCTGTCCTCTGTGTCCACAGGACACCGTGGCTGCCCAGCTGTCCATTTCCCTGCTGCGCCACACAGATCTGCTCCCTGCAGACAAGGCTTTCTATGAGGCTGGGATGGCTGCCAAGGTAAGAGCTACCTGCCACTGGACCAGAGAAGGACGTAAGGCACCCTGGGCTCAGGGATTCTTGACTTTATCTTCCCAAATCTTCCCTTGGCTGCTGGACCCTGCCACTCAGGGGCACCCTTGGCTGCTGTTCCTCAAGCAGCTGGCCAGACCTCAGCCAGTGAGCAGACAGGACCTTCAGACCCAGGGGTGGATAGAGGCCATATTATGGCTCTGTCAGTGTGGATGTGAGACTGCTCAGCTCTGCTCTGCATCACCCAAGTGTCTGACAGTCTGCCCAGGAGTCGTGACACATGGCAAGGACAGCAGCATATCCCTACTGCCCGGACCTGGCTGTGCAATAATAGAATCATGGAATGGTTTAGGTGGGAAGGGACCTTAAAGTTCATCTTGTTCCATCCCCTGCCATGGGCAGGGACACCTTCCACTGTCCCTGGCTTCTCCAAGCCCCATCCAGCCTGGTCATAATGCCTGTCTCCATTTTGTGGGTCAGCCTGTGGCAGTGAGCTGGTTGTCCAAAGGACAAGTCTTCAGGGATAGCAAGCTGGAATGTGCAGTGTCCTTGTCCATTCCCTGGGCTGCAGGCAGGACACTGTGGCACAAATAGAGCCACATCCTTCCCAGCCATGGCTCTGGGAGAAGAACTGTGGGTGTGAGGATGAGCTGCCCAGTCTCACTCAGGGTTCCTCTCCATACCAGGCAGTCAGCTGGGAGAACATGGCATTTGTCTTCCTGAACCGCTTCCTGGACCTCTCAGATGTGAGTATGGTCTGTGGGGGGAGGGCTGTCTCTAAAAGGACAGTGGGCCACCACAGACCCCCAGCCTGGCCAGGGCACACCTGAGGCTCCTGTGTGGCAGTACACTAGAGCTTGTACTGATGGAGAGAGCCCTCGACCCCCACTCAGTGTGTGCCTGGAGAGCAGTGGGCACCCTCACACTACCTGTGGGAGGACCTGCCATGCAGGGCACCTGCACAGCCCTGCCCAAGTCACCCTGGGCGTGCCAATGCCACCATGCCCGTGGCAGCAAAGAGCACATTGGCCTGACAGTTTAGGCCTGAAATCCTCATGGCTGCAGATGCCATTACAGCTTTCAGAGTGATCTCACTCTAGCTGTTCCAACAGAAGAAAAACTACTTGCGGGGTGGAGGCCGTGGCCCAGTGTTTTGGCCACTGTGATACAAGACTCAGGAGTCCCCTCAGCCCCTTCCTTGACCAGCAGGTTGGCCATCAGAAACACCAAATCCAAGGGAGCTGACAGACCTCACTGTGCCAGACTCCCAAGTGCTGTCAGCAGCTGCTGGGGAAAAAGCCCCTGATTACATCTTTCCCTTCTTTGAGGCCACCTGAATAGGGCAGTGTCTGAGAGACACTGCAGAGTGTGGTCATGGATGACAGGAGGGCCCTGTCACCACAGCACGAACAGGCAGGGGCATCCTCACCATGAACTGTACCGTGAGCTCTACAGTTGGCATTGCCCGGTGCTCCATCCCTTCTTTCCCAGGCCATTGAAGAAGGGAACCTGGATTCCCTGGACCATTCTGATTTTCAGAGGACAGACATTCCCTTTGAAGTGCCACTTCCAGCCCATCAGCACGTGCCTGTGAGTGTCACCTGCCTTCTTCAGCTCCTGGGAGGAGTGATGCTGCTTCAGGGCCCTCTGAACAGGGATTGGGGTGAGGCTGGGATTGCAGAGGCTGCAGGGCATGGAAACAGACCCAGCACTGCCACCTTCTGCCTGTCTCCCCACTGCAAGCATGCGCAGACATGCACGGACATGTGCACGTACCTGTGTACACAAACACACTCTCATGCTCCCCAGCATGCACACACTCAACCACCATCGTGCACCACACACGTGTGTGTTGTGTGCCCATCGTGCATGCCCTTGTCCTGATCTCCCGTGTGCTCCCTGCTGTTGCGGGGCTGCAGCCGAGCAGCAGCATCACAATTCCAGGCCATGCACTGGCCTTTGCCCACAGGAGGAGCAGCGGGAGGAGGTGAGGGACTGGGTGCTCACCATGTCCATGGACCAGCGGCTGGAGCAGGTGCTGCCGCAGGATGAACGCGACACCTACGAAGCCTCTCTGGTAGCAGCAGGTACTGGGGTGCACTCCCTGCCCTGTGTGCTCACAGGTAAGCTCCAGGCCAGCTCATTTGGACAAGAAATGACACACTGCTGTGCAGGGAGTGGGAACATGCTTCGGGATAGGTTTGGGAGGAGGTCTGGTCTGGGCTGTGCTGTAAGAGGAGTGGAAAGCCTGTGTGGCTGTGGGGAACCAGCTCTGCTGGAGGAGATCGGACTCTTTTACTGTGGGAGTGAGTGAGCGCTGAAACAAGTTGCACAGAAGTTGTGAGATTGCCATCCTTAGACACAGTCAAAAGCTGTCTGGACACAGCCCTAGGCTGGGGTGGCCCTGCCTGAACAGGGAGTTGAACCATACAGACCCCAGAGCAATTCTGACCTCAGCCACTCTGAGATTCAGTGATGGCTCAGGCTGGCACAGCTCTGCCTAGGGACTCCAGGCTGGCCAGCAGTGACAGTCATGAATGGGCAGCACCCGGCCCTGCTCTGCAGTGCAGGACTTGCAGGGTAGGGCCACCAGGAACAGGGCTCTGGCTCCAAAAGTCAGAAGCTGGGTGCCATCGTTGGACCTACTCACTTGGGTGTCATTGCCCAAGGGCACTTCAGCCTTCATCTTCATTTGATCCTACCACTTTGGGCACCCCTTCTTCATTTTGGTCTCCTAGAGACCAAGGCAGTATTATTCCCAACACACTGTGCTGTTGTAGCAGCCCCAGCCACAGCACAGGGAAGGGGTGCACCAAGTGGGGGCTGTGGGGCTCAGCTTGTTCCGAATGTGTTGCCTTTTGCCCAGGGTACCCAGTGCTAAGAAACAAGATCGAGCTGAGGCCAGGCCGAGAAGTGAAGAAGGACGCGTGGTACAAGTTCATGATGGCTGTCAAGGTGAGCCAGAAGCCCAGAGGCAGGGAGACAGGCTCTGGGTGGGTTTCAGCCCCTCATGCTGGCAATACAGCATCCTTCTGGGTGAGCCACTGTCCCAGGGCAGTTCACTGCACTCTCCAGACAGTGCTGCTGGGTGGGGATTAACAGACTCAGTCCTGCCAGCCCACGGGGTGCCTTCAGGCAGGGGGGACCGGGGTAGCCCCTTCTAGTGCCAAGGCCTCTCTTGTTTTGCAGACATCCCACAGCCCTGCAGGCCAGGATGTGATCGAGTTCCTCCGACGGTGGTGTGGGGGACTCCCAAGCACCAGCTTCTCATTCCAGTGAGCAGGACCGTGGCAGCTTTCAGGCCTGTTCTTCAGCACCTTCCACATCCAATAAACATGTTTTCTCAACCCTGCAGTGCTCCTGTTTGCCAGGGGATGCTGAGCCCAGAACGGGTGCAGCTGCTGGGCACAGGGCTGTAGACCCTGTGCATGTGTGTCAACCCCCACATCCATGGGTGACTGTCACCCTGGGACCACGGGGTCTGTCAACATCCCTGTGCCTGGGGAGGGGCAGGCACGGAGATGGGCTCACAGAGCAGCTGCTCTCTCCTTCCCTTGGCAGGCCTAGCTCCCAACCAGCACTCACCTGGCAGCGCCACTCAGAACAGCCAGTGTGGAAAGGAAAAGTTTATTTATTCAAGAAAACTAGAGATCCACACCACAGGGGTTCTTTCCCTTCTGTTCCCTGACATGCCTGAGCACAGGCACAGCCAGCTGACATGCCTGCAATGGCACCAGGACTAGGGCCCCAGCACCTCTGCCCACCCCCATCACTGCTGACAGAAACTGATGGAGCCTTCAGCACACCAGGAAAGGCCTGGCAGCCTGGGGAGAAGATGGGAGAGCATCTGGGGCCCACGGCACCTGCTGACCTGNAGGCTCACTAACAGTGCAGAAAGTGTGACATCACCTTGCTGGATCACAGCACTGCTGCAGCACCACCTGGGAGTGAAGGAGCACATGTCAGTGCCAGGCTGTGCTGCAGGGCCCAGTATCACGCTGACTTCTCTGCCCTTGTTCTTAGGAAGAGGTGTTTTGAGGGGCTGGTGTGGGCATGGGCCCTCTTGATGGCAGAGCCTGCTCCCTCCATCCCAAGCACGGCCCACAGGGTGTGCTCATCTCTCCAGCTAGGCACAAGACTCAGCAAGTCCTGCCAGGAGCTGCTGCCTCTCACGGGGTGGCTTCTCCATTGCTGTATTTGGCCTGGCCAGCTAGAGAGAAAAAAAAAGACAAAAAGAAGTGGAGGGGAGCAAAGATCTGTGAGGGGCTGTGTTCTCACAAGGAAAGAACAGGCCTGGATACCAGGGGGATGAAGAAGAGGGTCCCTCTGCAACTCCCCATGAAGGGCTGCTGGTCTGGCACCTAGACTGGCTAGAAGAGGTTTAAACTCAGCATCCCCTCCCCAGTCCTGCACAGCCTCCTTGTTCCCAGCAGAACCCAGCACCTTCCAAATGCAGCACAAAGGCAGCTGTCGCAGGGGAGATACAGGGAGATCTGTCCAGCTCAACAGGACGTACCTGCTCTTTGCCATAGCCGTGTGCACAAGGCCCGATGCCCTGGAAGACTAGAGCCACCAAACAGCACCTGCCCGACAGCACAGCTTCTGCAGCTGCCAGCAGCAAGGAGGGGAACCAGAGGGCCAGGGCCGTGTCCTGTGGAGCAGGGGGTCAGAGGAACGTGGGCACTGCACCAGGCTGTCTGAACACACCCAGCAGAAACTGTGTGGGCAGCAGGGGAAAGAAGGAGAAGAGGGAGAGAGAAGGGAAGCAGGAGGGAGAGTGAGAGGGAAAAAGATGAGAGGAAGCAGAAAGAGAAAGAGGCTGATGGGACAACTGGGGGTGTGCAGTGACCCTGCAGACTCACGTAGATGCGCGTGGTGTTGAAGGGACAGTCATTAGTTGCAATGGCTGAACGGGCATCCACGGGCAGCGCAGAGCTGTTGCAGCCCCTGACCAGGTGTGTGCCCCGGCTGTGCATCGTGAGGGCGACGGCCAGCGCCAGCCCCACGCTGCACGCGGTAGACAGGAGGCAGTTCAGCAGAGATACGCTCAGCAGGGTCCAGTGCTGCAGGCAGCAAGAATATGAGTGGGACTGGCACGAGCTCGGAGAAATGCTCGGGCCGGGCACCTATGTCTCTGCAGAGCTGCTCCCCCGAGGGAGCACACACCATCTCTCGCCTCTTCCAGGGCGGCTCAGCCTTGCCCTTGGATGAGGCTCTCGCACCTTTCGCATCCTTCACCCCCTGTGAGCTCGGCACCGCTGGACGCCCCTTCCCTCGGGCTCCGTGGAGACCCCAACACAGCCCATATAGGCCACACAGGCTCGGCCGAGTGCCGGGAGCCCCCGGCCGCAGCCCAGTCCGGCGCACCCCGCCCCGTGCCCGCCCACCCTGCGAGCCCACGCAGGACCCCCGACCCGGCTGCAGCTTCGCCCACCGAAGCGCTTCTG
>VZRQ01007961.1:82601-139905 GCA_013397975.1 Machaerirhynchus nigripectus | reverse complement strand
TACAAAAAAAAAAAAAAAAGAAAAAACCCATTTCTGTGCTGTGCAAAAGACACTTGGTACAATTCAAACAGAACAAACTCCATGCACATGAGTGGGGCTGCAGAACACCCCAAGCCAGGCCTCAGCTCCACAGCACAACCTGGCAAATCCCAACAAAAACAGGGCTGGAAATAATACTGATGCGCAAAGTCCCCATTACGAGGCGGGCAGGGAGGACTGTCGCTGAGCCCAGCCACGGCACATGCAGGATGAGCTTCCAAGCACTGCAGCTGGGGTCTTGCAGATGCCCGACAGTGGTGGGCAGACACAGATGGGTCGCAGGCAGCGAGGCCACACTGGCTGCCCAGGAGCCATGGGGTTAAGATGACACAGTCACTGCCGTCAGGGCTCCATTCCGAGTGTAGTAGAACTTGCTAAATGCCTCTTCAAGTAAACAGGTGAGTCTGCTCTGGTCAGCCTGGAGAGAACAAGGATAGTCAGGGTTAAGCCTCATCCACTCAAAGCTTCGAGCATGGCTGGAGGCCCCCAGGGCAGGGACACGGCTTATTCTTCCTGCCTCCCCCGTCCCCGAAAAGGGCTGATGCGGCATAAACCACTGAACTCTAAGAAAGTTACAGGCCTATAACCCTACCTGAGCCTCTGCTTACCTCGCTGATGAACCCAAGCTGGACCAGTTCAGCTGCCAGCTCCTGGATGTTGTCATCTGCAACACAAGGAAAGGTGTCAGTCCTTGGGTCCAAGAGCGCTGCTGGCCCCAGTGCACCTTGGTAGGGGCAGAAGGGTACTTACTGGGCTGAAGAAGGTACTTACTGGGCTGCAGGTCACAGCTCAAATGTCGATTCAACTTGTCTTCCAGTTTCAGCAGCAGCGTCAGCTGCAGGGCAAAGAAATTCTCATGAGGAACTGCAGTCCTGCAGGCTGCCACGACAAACCCAAAGCAACCCTAGAAGTGCCCCTTGGGATGGGAACCACCCCTCCAGAGCCCCACAGGGATCTAAAAGAATAACCACTGCCAGTTCCATCCTGAACTGCAGCTGGCAGCACCATCCTGCGCTGGAAGCCAGGACCTGAGGGTGCGCTGGGGTGCCAGGTCAGCAGCAGGCACGGGCCTGGCTCAGGCTCTGGGTCCTGACAGCAGCAGCTGTGGCTGTGCAGGGTTACCCCAGGCACCAGCAGCACATCAGAGCCATGAGCCCTGCACAGCTGCCCCGGCCTCCCCCAGCTCAGCCAGATGTAGAAACATACGTGGTGCTTCACCCCTTCCTCCACGGACTCGATGTTGCACTGCATCAGTACCACCTGGAACAGAGGCACAGACCCCATCAGCAGCCGCCCCACACACCTGCCTGGAGACGGGAGTGGGAGACGGAGCCCCCAGCGCTCACCTTGCGGGTCTCTACCTCAGCAGGCTCTGGAGTTGGGGTTTTCACTGACGGGGGAGCAATGGGAGATTTCACCACGACCTGCTGGGGCTGCTGGGGTCGTGGCATCCCAAAAGCTGTGAGGGGATAGATTCCATTCCTACAAGGAAGGAGCAACACCTGAGGTTACACCTCTCCAAATTTTTTCCAGTCTCCCACACAATGAAAGGTGTATTTTAAAAAACCCCTTCTTACCTCACATCCTCCAGGAACTTGTCCAGCTCCAGTGCTGGAGATTGTGAGAAGCTGGAAAACAAAATTTCCTGAGCTAAGAAACCATCTCACAGTACCATCCACTTGGGTTTCTTGGGGTGCAGTTTCAAATTCCCATGTCCTGGGCTGTGTCCACAGGCAGGATGGGTGTGAACAGAGGCAGCCACTGGTGTGACAAGCTCTAATCCTCCCTTAAGGACACAACTATCCATAAGAGCTAAGGATGAGGCAGCAGGTATGGCAGAGCCAGTCTCACATCCCTCAGGAACTGTCCAATGCACAGTTACTTGGAGGGTGGCCCAATGACACCATTCCTGGTGAGGTGTTTCACAAACACCTGCCATACCAGGTCCCTGGTTGCAACAAACACTTGGAACAGCCACACCCCTGTCTCAAGGCTGCTCTGAAGCCTTCCAGAGATGAGGCAAGGACTGCAAAGCTGCTGGAAGCCTGAGAGGATATCTGCAAGTTCTTTGCTGTCCCACGAGTCTGGTGTGGGCTGCACAACTGCCTCGGCTCCCAAACCACTCTCCAGCCCCTCCCACACCCCCAGCAGCTGGGATCATCCCATCCTCTCACACAGCAGTAGTTTTCAACAAAAATTTACAAATTTTTTTCTGGCAGCTTGGTTTGCATGGCAGTCTGATAAACCATCCAGACATGATGCTGACATTTCAAGTCACTGCTGCTTTCTTTTCCAGCACCTCTGAGGTATGGCACTACCAAAAAGTGAGTTCCAGGCTGGCACCCACAGACAGCCAAGCCTGCAGAGACTGACATCTCGTGTATGTAAAGGATCTCTCTTGCACAGCTTTGGCTGTTCACTTGTTGTCCTCCATTTTGAACCTATATCAAAAACATTCCAAAGGGAATTCCATACTATTTCCTAGTGCTATGACAACTGGAACGTCAGGTTTTGGAAAGGTCTCTGTGGCTCAGAGAGCTGCTTATATAGACGGAGCTGTTCTTCCTTGTTGTCATCTTGGTTACTCTTGTTCAGCAGCCTGAGCATCCCCTGGAAGCACCCTAGGCTTCTCTGGGAATACAGTATTCACATCTTAGTCTTCAGCTAATCCCTCGACTAGCCAAGGCTTTGTTACCCAAATTGTACATCTCTTTTTGGCACTCTGCTTGCTTCATACGTATTACAGTCGGTCCCTCAGGGAGCCTCCCCTACAGTAGTGCTGTCTGTCACTGATAGCTGCCTCAACTGCCTTCCCCTATGCACAGTGCAGAATAAGATGCTCCATTACGAAAATGCTGAGGAACCCTTTCTCTGAAGTGCTGGACGCCATCTGGCTAGTCTGTGATTAGTCAACACACCTCCCCAAACTACTGAGCCATGTTTTGCTGGGGACTGCTCCAACTACAGTGTGTTCATTTCACCCCTCCATCTGGGGAACAATTCATTTCAGCTGCACAGAATCTGCTCCCAGGACACAGGTGCAAGGTGTCCTTCCACCCAGGAATCACCCTCCCCAGCAGTGTGTGTACCCAGACAGTGACTGCTCCTTCACCTCCAGCTCCATCAGCTCCCATTGGCACCCAGTCAGTAGTGAAACACCAACACTGAGGCGAGGGGCAGAGTCCCAGGCAGAGCCCGTGGTGCTCACACCAGTGCCCCAGCACTGCTCCCCCAAGCAGCCCCTCTGAGCACACCACGGGGACTCACATCATCTTGACTCCTTCCCTGTCCTCGTGATTGATCTCTGCCAACACCGCGTTCATGTCAAGGTTTTTGGTCATTTCTTCTAAAGCATTTTCAGGAATCATATCTATTAAAAAGAAGGAGTAAGTTAGAGCAATTGCAGTTCCTCTCCAGCCTCAGAAAAGCAACGAAAAGTGCAGAGGCCTTATGCTCTCTGATACTCTCGGAGCAGGTCAGGGACCATGGATGGCCCTCCTGGCCCCACAGCAATCACAGCCGCATCCGACAGCCAGGTACCCGCAGAGCAGCAGGGGCGTGGGAGGGGTGTTCCCAGGGTGCCAGCTCAGTGGGGTGAGCACTGACAGCTCAGCAAAGCTCTGCAGAGCACTGACCAATGTGGCTCCCAGGGCTCTGTACTCACGCTGGTGCCCAACGATGCAGTGAGCAGCCAACAGCTTCAGCGATGGCACCTCAAACAGCGCCTGGTGGAACAGGAGCTCCCGGGCCGTGGGGCGCCTGCCAGGGTCCTGTTCTAGACACTTCTGAATGAATTCCTAAAGACAAAACCTGTGTGAGACAACAAGCAATGCCACCAGAGCAATTCAGGGCGCAGACCCCCTGGCTCACCCGCTGCAGGGGGTCCTCCAGCAGCTGGATGGCACTGTTGATGGCCTCCTGCGGCACATAGGACGACTCCCCGTTCCCCTGGATCTCCAGCACTGCCATCTGCAAATAGAGAGTAGAGTATCAGGCTCCACTGGGAATGACAGACTGCATGGGAGACAGGCTCAAGGAGACCACTGCCAAGCATGAGATCACCACAGCCAAGCTGTTTGGGGGTACTTAAGGTCACATTTGGAGACAGAGAGAATGGCTGCCTCATTACAACAGCTTGCACCTAGTACCCCAAAAGACTGCCAGGGAGCCCTGGGAGCTCTGCCAGCAACAACCTGGACAGTAAGTGTCTCCATTCTGAACCTCATGATCCACTGGCCTGTTGTTCTGTTTGATAATTCCATAATGAAGCTGTGACTGGATCACTGCCAGGATCTGACAGTGTCCCTTCTGGCTCTGTGAATAGCTCTGCATCACAGAACAAGAGCAAGCATACAACACATCAAGAACAGGCTCCAGCCAACTACACAGTCACTAATTCCCAGTTAGGAAAGGCTGGAAAATATTGCAGAGAATGTCTCTGCATTCAGCTTAAGTTCTGTTTCCCAGAAGTTGCATCTTTCCACAGTTCTCTTCCTGCTTCACTTATGGAATATCCAGCACAGGTTGAGGGTTCCTTGTGTTGGCTCTTTCTGACAATTCTTCTCAGAAAATACGCCTAACAACAACTATCATTACCTGGACTTGGACCTACTGACTACAAGGACAGAGGAAGCACAAAGCTGCTACAACCAGGTATGTCAGACACACCGACTGCAACCAGCACCTCTATCAGACGGGCACAGGCTGGCCCAGAAAAAGTGACAGACTACAGCTGTCCTCTGCTCCAGACACCCCAGGCACTGAGCACATACATGGACATTACGTAACAGTTTGCAGCAGTGACTATTCCTTCCAGTCAGTGGGTCCAACTTCAGAACTGGCCAAGACCCACTAAGTAATTCATTACCTGTTAGGAATTTCAGGAAGAACTGCAAATCACTGAGCCATTTACTTCTTAGTGAGGCACTTGGGGGAGCCTCCATAGGGATCCCTCCAAGGCAAAGTGCACTTGGCTCTAAGAACAAAACACACTTGTCACCGAGCAAACCCAGCCATGGCCACAGCCTTTCCAGAGCTATCTCTTTCCTCAGGTTCATCATCTCTTACCCACAGGCCATGTTCGACACTTACCTCCAGTGCACACATCCCAAAGGAGTAGATGTCCACAGCAGTGGTGACATTGGCAACTTCTGTAACACAGAAATAGCACTGTGATCAGTCAGCTCTGCACTCAGCAGCACCCCCCGGCACCAGCCTGGGACAGTCCTGCAGCTTCTCCCCCCTTTGCTACCAAAGAACAGAGATGAAGCAATTCAGCAGGCAAATGGCTCAGAACTGTTAATGTGGCATCTGCCAGGAGCCTGGAGCTGAGAACAAGGTGCAGAACAGCTTGGAAGCACCACCAAGACCAGAAAAAACCCGGGCTTGCAGCCACAGCCACAGCATACCTCCATATTCTGGGGCAAAGAAGTGCAGGTTCTTCTGCTCCTCACGACAGGTCTTCACGTGGTTGTTAATTGTGTCCGGTGCCACTAGAAGAAAACCAGGAGTGCTTAGGATACAGGAAACCAGAGCCCATCCCTGATGAAATCCCAGGGAACACCTGCAACTCCAGGCCCTTGGTGCCCAAAGGGGCAGAATGGTGGCATTAAGGTGACTCTTCATAGTCCTCATCTCTTGTCACCTGCCCCGATACATTCCTGCATTGTTTGCTTGGCAGCTTAGCATCACTCTCCAAGGGCAAACCTGGAGAACACAGCTGCTGCCTACTGGGAAGACAAGCTGGGAACGACTCCCAGTTGAAATGCCTAACTTCAATCAGATCTATAGCATTTGTCACAAGCAACTTATTCAGAACAGCAGCCTGAAGAACAGCCAGAGATGCCAAGGTCACTGCAATCAGTCACCACCTTGGGGTTCTGGGAGGCTGGACCTACCAGGCGACTCTTCCACGTATCAGGAGAATGCTGGTGACAAAGTGCCTCCAGACAAGAATCAAGCCAAGCTGCTGAAGGAGTGGAGGTGACCACCCAGACAGCAGAACCTCCCAGCAGCCAGCACCTCCACAAACCACTCAGAGCTACAGGGAGGAAATAACTCACAGCCACAGTAACAGTGAGCAGAGCACAAGTATGGACCCCATGAAAGATAAGCCTTTGGGACAGCCACCTCTGCGGAGACTGCAAACAACTCTCCAAAACTAAGCAGCTGTCTCTGTCAGGGAGAAACACTGAGATGGGCAGGGAGCACAGAGCCACCACCCATTTGAAGCTCTACTGCCACACTGGAATGTGCCCAGTCCCAGAGTCTCAGGCCCAGATGCCACCCGGTCACCCTCCCGGACAATCACAGTCGGTCCGGTCCCGGTCTGTACTTGCACAGTGTGGGCTGACACAGGATGTGCCAAACCACTTGTATTTTTCCACACCAAAGAGGATTCCCAGCTGAGTGACTAGTTACCAGTATCAGAGGAAAGATGTTCTTTGGGCTCTAGTCAGACAAGACGGATCTCCTTTGGTAACTCAGCTCAGCCTTGCTGCGTGGCACATACCAAATCGTATTACCCAATCTGAGCACTCGAAGCAGAGCTAGGTCCGATAGCTAGGGGCTTCTTTACCAACCAACCATTCACAAGTAACTGCTTTCTGTTCCCTGTGTTAGCTCTGATCCTAGGAATCCAGCAAGATGACTTCATTCCTAGTGCTCACCTGTTCCCAGACATCACCAGATCCTCTCACCTTCACGTCACCAAGCAGCATAAGCTACATTCTTTGCCTTTCT
The DNA here is from genome assembly GCA_013397975.1 of Machaerirhynchus nigripectus. Lineage (NCBI taxonomy): Eukaryota > Metazoa > Chordata > Aves > Passeriformes > Dicruridae > Machaerirhynchus > Machaerirhynchus nigripectus. Next base: position 133,125 of record VZRQ01007961.1, on the reverse strand, counting down.
CCTAGGACCTGTTCTGTTTTCCCAGTGACACTGACTGCTTTAGACAAGTTCTGGCCATGGCCGTGCACCATCACACCAGTTCTCTCTACTGGGGACTCTGCCCCAAATGATCTCAACACCCCCCACATGACAAGCAGCTTGAAGCCTCCCTAGAGGAGCCAGCAAATGCCTGATTCTCATCCGTACCCAGAAGTCAGTACCTGGACTTCTGTGCACCTTTGTATTTTGCACTCCTGAGTTAGTTACAACTGGAGTTTGTCCAGTCCTCTGCACTGGACTGGATGTGTTCCTGTGCTGCTGGAGCCAACCCCTCAGCCCCATCCCTGTCACCACACATCCATCCAGTGCTGGGCTTGGAACACGAAGTAAAACACCTGTGGCTTGTCCAGCACACTGGGTTCTCATACCAGGCCTTCAAATAGAGTATTTAAGGCTTCAGAAACCCTTCTGTTCTAACATCAGATTTATATTGTTGTTTATGGGATCCTGGATGTCTCTGTGACCAGTGCAGTGTACAGGAACTATCATACAGATGTTTGTAATACCTGTTAAACCTGCAGCTACTGCAGGCATGTCAGAGGGACTCCCAGTGGTGAACTAGACAATCTGGGGAGAGAAAATAACTTATTTTTTAACTCTTCTATTCATTCTGCCTTTCTTATCAGAAAAATGCATTTTGCACAAACCAAAAATTCAACAACCTGGTCCTGCCAAATACAGCCAAGGAGCAGAATCAGCCAAAGATAAAGTCACCCTCCACACAATGTTGTGATCAGCTTCATTTTCTAGTGTGTCTTTAAATCTTATTATGACCACGTGTTGGATGGCAAGGGCCAGTCCACTATCCAGGCACTCTGTTCTTGGCTCCTGAGACCATTTAAGGACAGGGATGAGGCAGTAATCAATCATACAACAGATTACCAACAGAAACCTCAGTGGTGACAGCTGACACACTCCAATACCAGAGTGCAGCTAGAGTGGAAGCCCAGCCTCCATCTATAGCATCCTTAATGAGGTCCAGCCAGCCTTGATAATGAGCTACTCTGCATCCAGGTCCTACAGACCTCCTGCAGTAGCGCTAGCATTTCTGGAAAGAACAGTGCTCGCACTGTCTGAGGGAACCTCCAACTCAGGTACACAGAACTGACATGAGGGCAGCTCTGAATCTGCTGCTGTGGGTTAACCAGGGACCTGTCCCCTCTGGTACTCTGCTCCTTGTGCTTCCTAACTTGCTGAGTCCCACTGGAGTGTTTTTCCATCACTCTTGCAGAGATTGGCTCTGCAGCTGGGTTTGATCAGCCACACTTGGCAGGGAATTCTGCCTGTTCCAGCCATTTATATCCCAGCTCATGCACAGCTTGGCTGAGGTGACAGGCATCACCTCACTCTGTTATCGCAGAGCTGAGGCAGCACAAGGTCAATGATATCAGACCCCCAGAATCTCCTGTGCGTCTCAGAGCTAAGCAGGGACAGCCCTGCCAGACACAGTCCTGCTCTATGCATCACTGACAGCACAACCTGCTTCTGAGGTCAGCTCTGAAAAACTCCCTGTGGGTGTGTTCAACACAGCAGGCAGAAGTGCTGTTACAACTGTGACAGGATCTTAGATGCTAAGACAAGAAGCTTTGGGTTTGGTCTGGTCACTGTTGCAGGTCATCCTGGTGCATGGGTCACTTAGCACTGACAGGGGCTTGAGAGCTTCACCTGAGCCTACATTTTAAACCAACCTCCTGACTGTACAAGGTAAGAACACACACCTGAAGTTACTCTGACACATGCTCTCCTGCCCGACTCACACATGGCTGCTATGTGCCACCTACTCCTATATTCTCAAACTGGCTCCACACTGTGCATGACTGGATGGATGAAGGCTGAGGACGGCTATGTTAAGCGAGACAAATGATGAAGACCACAAAGGAAAGTCAGATCACCAACAATAACAACGAATGTGTCTTTCTCAGCCACAAGAATAACAACGAATGTGCCTTTCTCAGCCACAAGAAGGTGACTACAAAGGGGCAGATTACAAGACAAAGCCCCATGGGATTGACAAGTCTGACGGGCAGTTAGCAGAGATGAATTTTAGAAAAAGGTTCAGCCAAATGCAGTGTCTGAGTAGGGCAGGTCATAGGAAGAGATGTGAAGCACAGCAGAGGGTAGGACAAGCAACCTGTCTTTGACAAGCTGAACTCAATCTGACAACAAAAGCATAAAAAGAGATAATCGGCATTCCTACAGGAGCATGCTGTAGCTGGTCAGACTTCTCAAACCCTCAAGAACATGCAAAGACCTGGCCAGAGTAAGTGGACAGCCTGTGCACCCACTGGTTGTTAGCAGTGCCAGCCAAGGAGGCAATGGTGGCATTCCTTCCTAGTTGTCCCCACAGCAGGTTTAGCACAGGTGCCTGGGCATACAGCCCCCTGCTCTGAACACTCCATGCTGCAGGGGACATTTCTCTCTTGTGCGGTGTCCATCTCACACCCGCCTTTATTCTGCATTCAGAACTTCCTCCTTGTGGGCAGGAAAGACAGCCCACGACATTACAGTTTGCTTTCTCTGCGCACAGTGATGACAAAAGCTTTTTTATTAGGGAGGGCAAGGCCTAGAAAATAAGGAACTGGGAAGCTATTTGGCACAAAAAGAAGCATACAGCCATAAAACAAGGAGTCAAACAGGAAGAAGTGTCAGATTTATGCTGATCACAGAATAAAAGCTCCCTACAGTCCTCGGATTGGTATCAGGGATTGCAAATGGTGTTTGCAAAATGTCTGCAGCACTGAGTCACCAGAAGCAACAGGATTTTATTATTTTAACAGTTGAGTATCATTAGCTGAAGGGGCAAATAGATTCAGTGTATGAAAAGTTCCCAGTGCCCGGTAAAGCTCCCCATCTGTTTACACACATACGCACTCCTGCCACATCTACTGACATTGCTTCCCAGCAGGAAACCAACCTCGGCTAAAACGCTGCCCCATGGTTCACTCCAGAGGAAACACTGCTGGAGCACAATCAGTGGTACTGGCAACGGAGAGTTAATGTCACACAAAAACTGGAGAAGGCTACTCTCCACAGAAATTAATGCAGAATCAAAACCATGGCATGGTTCATGTGGGAGGAGACCTGTGGAGGTCACCTTGTCCAACCCCCTGTTCCAGCAGGGACACCCAGAGCTGGCTGCCCAGGACCATGTCTAGATGCCTTTTGGGTAACTCCAAGGATGGAGATTCCATCACTGCCTTGGGCAACCTGTGCTCGTGCCACCACCACACTGAGAATGCCCGGGGTCCAGAGCACTGAGCAGAGGGCCAGGACCATGCCCTCCTGTCGCTCTTGGGGTGGCCACGACACACAATGTGGGCACTGCCCCGAATAGTGGCATAGAGCGTTTTATTTCAAAGAGAACACATAGTCTGTTCTATGTTATCATTCGTGTAACAAGTATGNGTAACTCCAAGGATGGAGATTCCATCACTGCCTTGGGCAACCTGTGCTCGTGCCACCACCACACTGAGAATGCCCGGGGTCCAGAGCACTGAGCAGAGGGCCAGGACCATGCCCTCCTGTCGCTCTTGGGGTGGCCACGACACACAATGTGGGCACTGCCCCGAATAGTGGCATAGAGCGTTTTATTTCAAAGAGAACACATAGTCTGTTCTATGTTATCATTCGTGTAACAAGTATGTTGGCTACTAAACTACAACAATGGATCCATTTAACTATCGTTTAACTACAATATAATACTACTGGTTACCTGTAACTCAAGTCTTCAGGCATTCAGAAAAATACCAGGTGCGAGTGTGTTGCTGTTTTCTCTCTCTACTGTTTTGGATTCCGTACCTCTGTTGATACTACACTTTCCTGGGCAAAGCTGATTATTTTCTTCTCATGCATTTTTCTCACAAATAGAAGTTAACCATGTCCAAATTGAGATCTGTGAAGCCTTCAGACCAGCTGTCGGCCTCAACACCCTCCCTCCTCTGGCAAGGCTTTGCCTAATGCAGCCCAGGGCATCATCAGCTACTTTTGGGGCCAGGGCACACACTGCTGTCAACGAGCCATAGAGGGATATGATCACACTGTGCCACATTTCTCATGAAGCAGCAGGTGGTATTTTTATATTTAAAAGAATACTTAAGAGTTCTAAGCCGATGTGTTTAACCACATCCATTACATGGAAGCAGAAAGTGGAAGTAGGCAGAGCAGGAAAAACAAGAAGAGATAAAGAAGAGCTGTAAGATTAGTACCTGTCAATCCTGGCTGCATGCAGGCTTTTAAGCAGGGACTTAGGAGCTTATTGGCACTTTATCTGGAAGAGTTCATGATACAAACAACTTCATCCCTAACAAAGTGTGTTGGGTGATCTGAAATCTGCGCCCAAAACAGGTTCCACGTTCTAGACCAGGAGAATGAAGGTCTCACTGACCGTGCAAACCCCTGCTTGGGCTACACCATCTAACTGCAATGCAATATTGATATGAAAAAGATGTACATCTTCACATCACAGTGCAAGAATTACATGCAATCAGAAAAAACAAGAACAGACATTCACCGAAATGGTACAGAATGAGCTACTCTGGAGGAATCATCTACTCCCAGAAGACGGACGTACACTAGAAAACAAGTCCTCAGAAACATGACTGTGAAAATTATCTTCTGTTGGGAGCAGCTCTGTTTAACAGAAACAGGGATTGAACCAATATAAATGCACATTCTAAAGTGCAATTAGGGCCCACAAGTTCAAGAATTTCAAGTACAGCTTTCCCAAATTTCAAACTCCACATCTGTGATTATCATTGTTCCACAACATGCCAAAGGGACCTTGGGAGATTTAACCCACAGCAAAGCTCACCCTTGGAAGCAGGTGCCAGAGCGCAAACACTGCTTGGCCCACACAGTTCCAGACCTAAACCACAAACCTGTCCAGGCTGGGAGGAACCTCTTGAGAAGACAGCTCACTCCCTGCTCAGGCGGAGCCAGACACCACAGGCTGCCCTTGCTTGTTTGTGTTTAAGTGATCTTTTCAGAAGTGGCACAAAGGAGCTTCCTAAACTGCTGAGGTTCCTGAAGCCTTCAATCAAAGGGCCCTGAAAGGAGGAGACACCTGCAGCTGCTGTGCTAATATCAGAATGGGTGAATGAAGACCTGGATGACTATAATCCACATCCCCATACCCATTGGGAAAGTCACATAAAAGCAGAGAAAAAACAGCCGAACAAAACTGAAGCAGCACTTCCTTCAATGCAACACAGAAATAACAATGACCTCAGAAAATGGATGTTTCATAACCTGGAGCACTAAACCGAGACATTTAAACCTCTTAAAATATCCTATTTAACTGAGAACAACCACCAGTCCAGATGATCATTGTTTTCTGGTGTTTTCATGAATGAGGTGAATCACAGCAGCACACAGAGGGTACACTGAGCTAGAGAAGTAAGTACTAGGAGCAGGAGCCGGCTTTTAAACCTTCTGCAAAACAAAAATGAGTTTATTACTATCACGGCATAGAAGGAGGACAATCTTTGCAACAAGGCCACCAAGGTCACCAGTTCTTACCACTAAATCGGACCTTAAAATCCCACCACCCTTGCCCAGACACACACTGAACATACGGTTAGCAGGAGGCACCTGCAACTTCCAACACGGACAGAACCCATGGACTGCCACTCACCCATGGCTGCTCCTCCAACCTTGAGCTCTGTGCTGACACAAAAACCCAGGGCAGGTCTCTGGAACTGTTTCTGCCACTCTAGTAATCACAGCAGCAGCTGCAGCATTGTAGCATTACAATTACAGCATTGTACCATTATAATTAAAAATCAACCTCGTGCTACTCAACCCAGTTTGTTCAACAGTTTCTCAAGACAACCCAAATGAGAAGTGTCTTCACTTGGAGACAGGTTTTTACACTGGGAGTCTCACAGACAACACACACCCATGGCAGACAAAGCTTTAAAAAAAAAAAGCCAGCCCCCCAAAAAAGTAGCCTGGATCCAACCTTGGTCTTTCTGAAGCCTTCTAGACAAAAAGTTCCACTCAAAACTATTTCCTTGCCCAATCTCATTACCAGCAGCACCTGTAGCCACAGACAAACCTTACAAATATCTGCCTTAGTTTTGCCAAGTTTCTAAGGAACCAAAAATGTTTGGCTTGGTAGAGAATGTGCTTGACTCACACATAAAACTGTACAGTTAGAAAAGCTAAAGTACATCAATTCATGTTACATCTTCCTAAGTCAATGCCAACACACCTTTTTTATGGCAGATTTTTCTATGTCTGATGACTTCAATTATCCATTATTTTCCCTTTAAAATCACACTTGCCATAGTTGAAAAAATAAAAAAAGCCAGAGCCAACTAAGATATCAGGATATCCTGCTAACCTCTTATTTCTAAATCACCTCAGGTTTCTGTTAAGAATGTGGAAACCAGCATGACATTTAAAGATCAGACAACAAAATCCAAGGAGTGATGACTAAAATAAGATCAGTTATGGAAGCATGTCACTCACAGCCTCATTAGCTCAATGCTCAAGCAAAACAGGAGCCTTACATCCTGTACTTAGTGTTTTCAAACCCAAAAACACTGTTCAAGATCTAAGGCTTAAACAACTCCCAGCTCTCATATCAACAGTACCTCCTGGTACAACAGACTGTTAAAACAAGTTCACAGCTAACCATCCAGGACAGCTCAGTATTCCAAGGCCATCTGATGCTGTTCCAGAGCAGCTGAGGTACCACAGAATCTCCTTATGCCTGACAAGTGCTGGCTCAGCCTTCTCCCACCTTTCTAGAACCAGGGCCTTTGGTTCTGCTCACAGGGGTGACTTGATTTTGGAGAAATGGCTGGCCAGCCCTCAGCCTTGCTGCCTTCAGTGTGGCTGAACCCAGGCTCAGTCAGGTTCCCATTCTGTGGGCTTTTTCCTGGACCAGTCTGCTCGCTGCTGCTCTGCCATCCTGCCCAGCCTGCAGCCATCCCCAGGGACACCTGCCCTCCTCAGGACTCAAGCCCTGACTACATCAACCACCCCCCTCAGCTACACCAGATCCCAGATTCAGCTTTCCGGGAGCCTGTGCTCAGCTGGGGACGCCGAGTGGCACAGCAGGTCCTCCCACCAACACCTGGAACACACAGAGCCCATCTGGTCAGGCTCTTCCCCTTTCCACCACTTCCAGCTGACGGCTGGTAGGTTCCCAACTCAGTGGAAACAAACTCTAACCATCGAGAATAACCCTGATGGTAAAAAATAAAATAAATAATTATTTTAAATGTAAACATGGTGTTCTATGCAATAGGGTTACAATTTGCAGCACTCGAATCCTTCTCTGGCTCCCACCAGCCCAACTCCCTCCTCATATGCATAGATTTCCCCAAAACAGGAGATTTGTCTGGGGAAACATCAAAAGCCAAGCTTACTTCAACCCAGGGACTCATTTGGGGCAGGAGGGCTCTGGCCATCAAGAGCCAGAAACATTCACTGAAACATTCATCTTAAAACCAACACATCTAAGGAGTTCAAACTACAAGCAAGCAATTGGATAGCCAAGCACACAGTGGGGGCTAGTCCAGGGCTGGGTCCCAGCCAAGGGCAGCAGAGCAGCAGCAGGGAAGAGCCTAATGGACGTGGGAAGTTCAGCTGGGAATAGCTCAGAACAAGGCATGGCTTGTTGACATGCAGGAGCCAGCATGCACAGGGCCCGTGGACTAGCACACGCTAAGAACATGGAGAGGGAGAAAACTAACAACCAGGAGACTTCACAAAGAGCAGTGCTCCCTCTCTGTAAGGCTCTGGCCAAGAGCACAAGGAACAGTTTGCATCCCAGCACAGAACACGAGCTCTCCAAGCAGGATGCACCTAAGCCAAACAGTTTTACACACAGCCTTATAGCAAGGGAACACTGTAAATAGATCAGTGTGTATGTTTGTGTGTTACGAATATAGATATACACACACATATATATATAAATATATATATATACAGATACACACAGAGATAAAATCATGTACATGACATAAGTGGAGTCACATCACAGGAGCGGAGAAGTTTGCTCACCATTAGCAAATATCCTATGAAAGACTGTTGTAACAGAGCAGCCCGTGAGCGGGAAGTAAAACGAGATAAAGTCAATGAGTTGGTGAACAGCAAAGCACTTACATCCATAGAGACAGCTGGGTCAGAGTCAGGGCACACAGGGACAGGACTGAGCACCGGGCCCTGCCTCCAGCCACCTCTTCAAAAGAAATTTACCTAAGGAACATCAGGGTTTCTACCTGAGAACCAGACCGGGCAGGGGAGACAAGGCTTCTCTGACCAAGCAGAAGATTATGGCTGACTCTGAGACCAAGAAGCTGGAAATTCTGTTCTCCTATGAGTGTCCTACAGTCCCTTAGCCCCACCCACCCCACCCCTTCAGCAGAAAAGTCCCTTTCTCTACATCCCAGCATCTCCTGGCCACAGATCTCAGCAGGAGAACCCACACTTACACATCTGGCCCCATGATGCCACAGCAGAGCTAGCACCCATAAGAGTCCTGGCCCCATGGCCTGGAATTGAGGGCGGACTCTGAGTAGACACAACTAAATACAGACTGAGTCCAAGGTCAGGTGTGGTGCAGACAGGAGAGACGCACAGCAGCAATGCCTGGAGGCACAAGTGCGAAATCTGCATTGCACTCCATGGAGCTTCCTCTGTGCTCCATCAAGGTCTCACTCAGCATATGCTGATACATGGCCGTGTCTCAGGGGCACCAGGGTACACTGAGACCCTCCAGCTTGAGGCCTCCCTTTTGCCAAGGCACTCCAAGAGCTGCCCAAAAGGATTTTTAATTCAAACACATCACTTCTTTCCACCTGTGAACAGTTCTTATACTGCCAGTGAGAATTCCAGGAACAGCTCCCAACAATGCCAACACAAGCAGGCAGCAGCACGAGGCACCCTGTCTGTACACTCTGTTCTCCCCACACTCGGAGCGTCTGTAGCCTGTCCCAGGAACACACATGGCAGCACATCCCCTTGTTAGACAGCACAGACACCCACGGAGGCACCACTGTGTTGCACGTGGGTTCTGTGAAGAGTACACAGGGCACAACTTGGACTTATCACAAAGAATGCTTTCATCTGACCACAGCTCCACAAAGCAGGTGGAACACTCCAGTCCCTGGAAACACCAGTGGCAAGTTTAAGAGCTGTAAGTGTCTTTCCTATCCTCATCACAAGTTGTCCAAAGCTTCCCACTCATTTGAAACTTAGTCTCCTTAAATCTATTAACTCTGCACTTTATGGCACTGAAAAAGAAAGGTTAGCAAATGAATGGATTATGGATGGCTTTTGCATTTAAACAATATGCAGAATCTTTCCTCCTTCCCACTCCCTTTTTCTTCCACAGCTGACCCCCAGCACACAGATTTACATACTGAACAGAGAAACAGTGATCAGTCCAGCCAGTGCACATGCTCCTGCATCTGAGGGAGCAGCAAGGAGCTGAACATGTGTCACAGGAGCCGCTACCAGACACTTCCAGTGTGACACTGCTCTCCTGGCACACCCTCCCCCAGCAGACGGCAGGATGTCCTGCAGTGCACACCAGCAGCTGCCTTACCCAGGTTTTTGCCCCACATTCAGCAAGTATTCTCTTTGCCAAAGCCACAGGGAGAGGAACTTTGGGAGCAGCACCCAGCACAGTACTGGGGACAGAGACAGCACCAAAGCACAGAACATAGTGCACTAAATCCTTGTTCCCCATAAATCCATGGAAATTACTGCCCTGCTGCTTTTAAGTAAACACAGGCAAATGCTCAGATACCAGCCAGCTGTACCAAACAACAACAGGAAGCAGCAAACATAAGCCCGGCATTTTCAGTGACTCTGGAGCAACTGTCATTCCAGGGCCCAAACTCAAACCCAGCCCATCTGACACTGCAAAGGCAGCAGTGCCAGGCAGAAAGGCTCAAGCTCCAACACAACCAGCTACATGGGGATGTAGCTTTGCCTTTTCTGGTTGGGTAGGCACTGCAGGAATAGGAATACATCCTGCAACACTGCCAACTCTAATTCCAGCCTGTACTGGAGCCACAGCTTTCCCATCTGGAGGATTCCTCTTCTGACCACAAGTCCACTTGCACTCACTTCCTTTTTTAATTTAGCAAAGGACCAGAATCTTCCAGATAAATCACTTAACTTCTGAATGTGAGGTGAGCCAGGCAGCCCACAGCTATGGAGCAGAGAGGTCTGCTCAGGAACAGCTGCACTTGAGCACTGCAACTGCACAGTCATGCTCCAGCACATCCTGCAGCTGTAACAGCACAGACACCCACTACTCCTGGCATGAGCACACGCGTGTGACTGCCATGTCCCTCCTGCTGCACCTGACAGCAAAGCTTTGCGAAACTGAAGGGAGCAAAGGTGTAACTGTGCTGAGGCCACCATTTGTACCCCACACCTGAAGAGCCACCTTCTTTCTACACAGTGTCTGAACAGCACCACTGGAGTTGCATGCTCTGGAAAGAGCAGGGCTGATGACCTGCAGGATCTCCCCCTGGTGAAAGCCATGGCTCCAACGCCAGCTCCATGGGTTTGGTTTCACAGACAGCGCTGGCTGCCCTGCAGAAAGATGGCAGCTGCATGATACCTTGAAACTAAACTAAAAAAGAGAATTTCTTGAGTACTCAAGTCTTCCCATCAGTTTGACCTGAATGCCAGGGAGTTTGCCAGCATACAGGTACTAGATGTACACGCTCTTGGAAACCTCTCCTGCTTGGACAAAGTCTAAAGTCTGTGTGATGATATGATGACATCAGTCTGTGTGAAGAGCAAGTCCCCAAGTTTACAGGCAGGTCAGGAGCAGAGTGCTCCTTCTACCATGACCCTGTCTCCCTGGTACAAGCACAAATCTGCTACCCCAGTTCTGGAACAAAGCCACAACATAGGAATTCTTTGATGGGAAGAGAAGCCACAGGCCTGCAGCTGATGGAGAGGCTAATTCTGGATGACAGGTGATGCAGAGCATCTTTCCCTGTACACTGCCACATCAAAGCAGAACTCACACAGACAACAGCTCCAGGAAAGCAAAGACCTACTCCTCGGATCGAGAATACTTGCAGAAGTTGAACAACAGGTAGCAAAGCTGTCCCTTGAAAGGTCATGTCAAGGTGTGACATAATGCATCCTGACTGCAAACAGATTTTTAGAGACACGGGAATAGCAGGAAAAAAACAGAGCATGCAAGGATGCATTGCACTGCCAGGAACATCACTGCTTACTTATGAAAGAAACCATTTCCGTACAGGGTGGCTGCCCAAGCAGGGCATGTCTGTGCCAATCAGGCCCAGGGCAGCTCATCAGCCTGAATGCAGGTCCATGGGGGGGGATGCTGGATAAGGATGTCAGGACAAGCTGCTTGCTGCAGTCAGAGCCTGCCCACTTTATTATAAACATGGGTTGCTACAAGCAGCACTCTTGTGGCCTTCGCGGACACAGCTCCCCAGGCAGCTTCCAAAGCTCCACAGTGCTGGGAGGAGAACTCTGTGTGTACTAACATGAAAACCTGTGGGGTGAACCCACAGACGATGCGCCTACAAAACTTCACAGTTTCAGCATCATTTCATGTGTCATCCCCTTGAGACAGAAAGTTAAAGAAGAGGCTAAAAGGCAAACAGTACCCAGTATCAGTCTTTCCTGCACCTGACAAGGGTCCAATCACCAGGGAATTCTGCTCCCAGTCTCTGGCACATCTGATGTGGACATGTACACACACGCCTATCATGCCAGGGAACCTGGAAAGGAGTAGATGCCTTTTTCTGTTTGGGCAGTCTGTCTGATAGACAGGGGCACCCCCAGCAAGCATTACCTGACCCAATTTTGATCAGTCCGTTGTGCTGGATGAAGATGGTGTCACAGGTCAGGTTGCCGTGGATGATGGGGGGATCACAGGAGTGGAGGTAGCTGGAGATGCAGAACAAAGCACTGGTCAAGGCCTTGAATCCCTCCCTTCACCCCTTCCCATCTCAAGCAACATCAGAAGAGAACAGGAAAGCAAAGGGCACATGCCAGGAATTTACAGTAGCCGAGAGGTACAATTCAGTGACTGTACATCAGCCTCTAGCTAGGTGAGAACCAAGAATAAATAGGAATTGTCTCTAATGATCAATCTCCAGAACATGGGGGGAAAAAGAGAAAGCTTTCTCTGATCAGTTCCCAAGAAACTCAGGGTACCAGAGGTAAAGACAATTTCATCCAACCCAGTGCTGCTGAATGGATTCTAAAAAGGTTACAATTTTATACCAAAAATATCAGAGTCTTATTCTGTCCCTACTCAAAGGGGACCAAAGAGGCACTTAGTGCTATAAACACACAACTGGGCATGTTTGCCAGCAGACACAAATAAAGCTCTTTAGTGCTGGGTCCCCGGTACTCTCCGTCTTTGCATCTCACTCTGTGTGGTTTTATGTTAGCAGCTAGTACAAATGAGGACAGTCAGCTCCCAGAAGTTTATTAGAACCCCAGCTATTCACCAACAGCTGTAATTTAGCCAAATGACACCAGAGTTTCCTCTGTGGAGTGAAAGCCGTGCTCTGTCATCCAGGTTATTGTTTTTCTAAAGTTCTAATTAGCTACTCACCAACCCTAGCTCAGGTGTAAAAGAGTTTTTAAAACTCAAAACACATTCTACTCAGCTGTATTATGCTACGATGGCTGCAGAAGATCTGCATCATCAAGAAATGTACACACATCTAACAACACCATGCCTCACTATCCATGAATCCATTGCCTGCAAAAGGGCTGCAGCCTGCCAACACTATAGAAATTCTTCTCAGTCCTCTCACATGGAACTTGATTTCCCTGTCATCTTTGCAACATCCTCCTGACCATGGTGAAACCCAGGTTATGAAGCTGGATACCCTGGAGAGCTCCCTAACACCTAACTGCCACACTCACTGGCACATCAGTCCCGACTGCAGAGATCTCAAGGTCAGTATCCCACATACCTGAGAGCAGAGAGGATCTGGGTACACCATCGCTTCCACGCCTGCAGACACAAGAGGAAAAGCATAAAAATCATCCACAAGGAGCTAATCTGTAGTTCCGTGATTCACAGCCCCCTCGTAGGAAGGAATACACGCTCCAGCTTTTACTCAGTGCAGGTGTAAAGAATCAGTACTCTTATGGTCAGCTTGTTTCTACATATTCCCATGAATCTAGAAACACACCTGTCCTCCACAGTCTCCCGTGCACAGACACCTTCCCCCTTTCCTGTGAGGGCCCCTGGAGAGGGACATGCCTGTCACACGACACCTAAGAAGCTGCAGAGCTGCTGGCATTAAAGCAACCAGCACAGAACTGCTGTACCAGAGAACCTGCAGCTGAGCTAGGTGACAGGGACACAGGGGAGCTGCAGTAATGTGTTATCACCAGTTCTCATCGGGATCCTCTGCTGAAAGGGCTTTCCAGGGACTGATGGCTCTAAAGGAATATGGTCATACAGGAAAAAGGAGTTACCTTTTCATTCATAGTTTTGTGGTTTTTCTTTGTCTTCTTTAGGAACTGTTTCAAGCTCCCTGAAGACATGTACTCAGTGATGAAGATCACCTGTGGGGCAGTATGACACATTATCCTCCACCTTGCTAATTACCTAACAACACAAAATGAGAACCCAACAGCCTGATGGCTGCACTTACCCTAGCCTTGTTCTCTTTCACATCAGCCCAGTATTTGTGGAACTTCACAATGTTGAGATGATCCAGCTGAATTAAGTTGTCAAACACTGCTTTAACTTTTTCCTTAACATCAGAAAGACAAAGACATGTCACATCAGAGACCACACCAATCTATATCCTTCTTTCTTCTTGGGTCTTGGTCCCCTCAAACACCAACGTATATGCCAAGCCCCTATGCTAAGAACAGACAGCATCCCATTTCCTTCTGCACTGCATCTCAGCGGAGTGCGCTTTGATTGCTGCGTCTAAATGAACACAAGAGCTCATGGAAATAGCACAACAGTTTTACAGTACATTTCCTGTACAGGTCAGGCTTAAGCCAAATTTGCTACATTTGGACATCACAGCACTCCAAACCCAGACAATAATCAAAAAAAAAAAAAATCCCCAGCATCCATAATCCCACCCTAGGGCAAGGTATGTTTCCCACACACTGTTGGAAAACACATCAACTTACTTCCTGAAGCTTAAAGTTCTTCCGCTCAGAAAACTGAACTTCATTCCAAACAACTTCCACACCTTCCTCCGTATCCATGGCCAGGTAGGCACTGTCAATCCCCGGGACATTGCGCTGGTTCACCTGGAGGGAAGGGTGGAGAGATCTATGAGCTCTAAGCCAGCAAGACCAGATCATTGCCATGCAGCACTCATTGGAGAATTATGAACTCTGCTCATTAACTTTTAATTAAATGAGAATTCCAGGACAGGATTTGCACATGTATCTTGGAGCAGGGCATACCCAAAACATGAGTCACTGTAGGCCATGTGAGCAGCAAATCCTGAGCATACCAGCAGGAAAACCTCTTGTGCACAAACGCTGTGTTGTAGCAAAGCTGCCTTCTGCCAACAGTATACTGGATTTTCATGGTTTAGGACCTGTAGTTCATTCCACCACAAAAAACACTCCAACCATACAAAAGGGATACAGAAATGTCTCAGGAACTCAGATCCAACTTTGTGGAGGAATCCTCTGAAAGGTGATGATACCCAAAACTCAGTCAGAGCAGAGAGGAATAAAGGGAAAGCTGCAGGTTCAGAGGTGGGAACCAACAACACAAGGGAAACCACTACAGTGATTTCTTTAGTTAATTGTAAACATTGACCCAGCACAAGTACGTCCACACCGAATATTAAAGACACAGATGAGCATTTAGAAAGCAGCAAGGTACGGGGAGGGGGTTTGAGAGTTTAGAGCCCCACACGAGAATGGCAAGGGCTGTGGGAGGGCATAAGGCTGAAAGACCTGCAGAGATCAAAGGTGAGCCCCGCTCCCAGCAGCAAAGTTTCCCATAACACTGTTTTTCTTCAGATATGTAGCAGCATTCAAAGATGTACATGGGCTCTTTCATCCAACATCCATGGCATTTACTGTAATGCCTTTGCCAGGCATTTTCACAGGTACACAGCAGTCACAGTCATGGTGAACATCCCACTGCACCAGTCAACGTGCAGCCACAGAACTGGATTCAAAGCACTTAGAGAGGACAAGAATTCACCTTTTAATTGTCAACCAGCAACCATTACTGCTCCCATCCACTGACCACACACCAAGAATCACTTCACAGAATCACAGGATAACCTGAGTTGGAACAGACTCATGAGGATCACTGAAGTCCAGCTTCTGGCCCTGCATGGGAAAACCCCAAGAATCCCACCATGTGTCTAAGAGCATTGTCCAAACACTCTTTGAACTCAGGGTTGGTGCTGATTACCAGGCTTGGCAGCTTTCAGCTGACCCAATTTCCCCCCTGAGGTAACTGTTAACACAGATTTGCCTGGCAAATCCAGACTCATCTTCTATCACCTCCAAAACCTGGCCATTTCACAGCTCCTCCTTCTCATATTGTGTCACCTTCTCTTCCCCTCACTAGAGACCCCATCAGCATCCTATTTGCTGGAAACTTCTCACCTTATATAAGAGCTCCCTCAAAAATCCCTTCCCCCTTGGCAGCCACTTTCACATGATCAAATTTACCGGATTTCATCATTCCAGCTGAACTACTCTATCCCATTCTACTCCTTCAGTAGCTTGACAACACAGAGTGACAGGCCACCAATACAGGTGGGATTCTTTATGATCTCCCAAGGGAATCTGAAGAGGCCTGATGACATTCAATACCCTGACACTGCAGGTGACACACTGCAGCAGCAAATGATGCCAAGCCCAGTAAAACCAGAATGATACAGACTTCTCTAGCAACTGAGCAGTAAACGAGTATGACACAACCAGCTGCAAGGTGTGGCACAGGCACGAATAAGGGATACAGGCCATAATTACATAAGGAGAGCCTGAGCTACAGAGGATAACTATGGAAAACCATCACAGGAGGTGATAGCCAAGTATGAACCACACCACTTCCTTTCACTTGAGCTGCCTACATAACTGAGGGGTGAAAGGACTGAGATTTTGTTTAGGAAGATATTCGCATTCATCTTAAAAACTTGATTTTATGTATATATACATATATACACACACACACACACACACATACTGATACCAACAGGCCAGGCCTGTAATGTTTCATCATTAAAGAGAGCTGAAGGAATAAAAATAATTAAGGACAGAACTTTTATTCCTTCAAATTTTAGAATAAGCAATATCTTAGGGATGACAGCCGCATAAAATTGCCCAGTACAATTACTAAAGCTGAATGGCAAAAGGCTTTAACTTCAGGGAAGTTTGAAGAAGCCTGAGGCAGCAGAAAGGCAGGTGTGTGTAAG
Source organism: Machaerirhynchus nigripectus (assembly GCA_013397975.1). Lineage (NCBI taxonomy): Eukaryota > Metazoa > Chordata > Aves > Passeriformes > Dicruridae > Machaerirhynchus > Machaerirhynchus nigripectus. The sequence continues at coordinate 116,692 of VZRQ01007961.1, read as the reverse complement.
CAGTGCAAGGACAAGGTAACAGCCACCACACTGACACCCAGTGCCCCTGAATCCCTTTGGATTCTCTTCCTTTGTCCCACTTGCTGCCTGCTCACAGAAACATCAAGGTCAGAAAAGACATCTAAATCACGGAGTCCAACAGTTAAAGGCGCTCTATTGAAAGGCCTCCAGCTTTACTGGATTGAGTAAGACCTCAAGGACTAGCAACTGCTCAAAATCTGCCCCAATAATGCAGTTGGGGCTGTGGACTTGTCACATCTCCCAGTCCTGGCCAAGCTGCTCAAGTGTAATTGATTTCCATGACTCATAGGCAATATTTCAGAGCACCAGATATGACTCAAGACACCGAACCCAGCTGACATCACCAATGGCAATTCTGTTTCTCAGGAGATTCGACAGCTTGGGGAGAAGAGTAAAAGGAGAAAAATGCAGACAGACAACTGAAAGGCAACAGCAGAATCCTCCTGCTTGTCAAGTCCCTATCCCACATCCCCCTCCATGCTCGGCAGAATCCTAAACCCTCATGAAAGCATTGAGATAATGTATTACTTTGTGTTTGTCGCAGACAGCCCCCAGACTAGGCAGCTTTTACACTCTGAGGGAGGAAGTGACCTGAGCCCAGCTTAGCCTGGATTTCTGCAGCACAGCAGAGGAAGCAGCTCCACACTACAGAAGCACCAACACAGCTCTGAATCCACGTAAACAGAAGGCAAGGAAACTCGAGAAGAATTTCAAGTGAATTACTTAAAAGAGTATGGGTGGAGCAGCACAACAGCTCTAAGGGGAAAAAAAGTTTGGAAGTTACATTTCCCTTTGGAAGGTTATTCCATTTTCCAATGCGTATTTTTTCTATAGCTCTCCAACATCTGTGTATCTGTTGCTGAAAGAACACGGACTTTTAGAGAGACATTCCGCAGTTCACATACAGCCTAAATCACAAATGACAGCAGTGATTTACCATCTAGAAAAAAAAGGTATAAAAACTGGGGGAAAGTCCACAATAACTAGAATATCAGCACAGAATGGACCTGCACATTGAAAAAGAGCTGAGGAGTGGCAGCACACCAGGCCAGACCCTCACAAGAAGCCCCAGATCTGGTTTAGAGTAGCATGAATATGTTAACCGATTTCCCATACCACTTGTTTAGGCCAGAGAAAGGTGAAAGCTCTGCCCAAGCACCTGGCAAACGGTTGGGACTAGAGATAAGAGAACACCAGAGCCAGCAGCTGGGCCATGAGGAGCTCAGCTTCTCCTTGAGCTGTGGGGAAACAAAAAGCAGCAAATTTACCAACAGAAACTGAACAAAAAGGGCTCTCTGGGATCTGAGGCTAATCCAGAACACAACACAATAAAGAGTGTCAAGTCTACTGCGGCAAAGGGAAAAGAAATACAACAAAGCAAAGAAACAATCTTACTTCATGTTTTAATTAAACTGACACATTGGCCTTGGCAATTGTAGTCATGGTAGTAAAATGCTTGAAAGGCTTTAATTCAACAAGAAAATTAAAACCACCAGTGTAATTTAACAGTGGCAAGGAAAGGAAGTTATTGATTATCACCATGACTGTACAGACCACCTCATGCAGCAACTAAACTGTAAAGAAAAGACAATCTGACCATCAGCAATATAATAATTGGTTCTTCCAGACACGCTGCAACAACTAATGAGATCAAACGCATCAGCAGGAAGTTAGCTGTTAACCCAATGGACACATTTGGACCATTTAAAGACAGGGTTAAAAGTCCTCCATGTGTTGAAGTTCTCCCTTGCTTGTAACTTCACTGCACCAGTTCAGGAGATCCTGTGCTGAGACCGGAGCCAAAAGCTGACACATCCTTTAGGCACCGACAGTACATGTCCCTGTCACCTCCCATGGGTCCTGATCTGTGCTGAGCCCTGCTGGGAGCCAGGATACCCTGCATGGAGCCCAGGCCCCTCCTGCATCTGCTCTGCAGGAAAGGGGCAAGTTTTGAACCACTGCATGGTGTCACACTGCCCGTGTCACACTACCATTCTACAGGCTGTCACCCAGTGGCCATCCAGCCTCTCCAAAAGCACTCTGACAGTTCTGGCTAAACAACACACTGCAGGACAGACCTAACTACAAATTCCCGCCAGGTAACTCCCCAGGCAGTAGACCAGCAGTTTACAAAAACACGAAAGTACGACAGGAGTCAAGGTGCTTTGAGCAGAAGCAGCACTCCTCTGGATACAGTCACTGAGATTGGAAAAGTGGTCTCAGATCAGCAGCACTACCAAGGCCACCGCTAACCCATGTCACAAAGTGCCACATCCATACAGTTTCTAAATTCCTCCAGGGATGGGGACTCCGCCTCTGCCCTGGCCAGCCTGTGCCAAGGCTGGACAAATCTTCCAGGGAAGGAATTTTCCCTAATATCCAACCTAAACCTCCCCTGGCCCATCTTGAGGCCATTCCCCCTTGTCCTGTCCCTCGTTCCCTAGGAGCAGAGCCCAAACCTCACCTGGCGGCAGCCTCCTGTCAGGGAGTTGTAGCAAGAGAGAAGGTCCCCCCTGAGCCCTCTTTTCTCCAGGCTGAACCCCCTCCCAGCTCTCTCAGCTGCTCTTGCCCCTTCCCCAGCTCCATTCCCTTCCCTGGACACGCTTCCCCAGCTCCATTCCCTTCCCTGGACACGCTCCAGCCCCTCAATGTCTCTCTTGTCGGGAGGGGCCCAGAACTGACCCCAGGATTTGAGGTGCAGCCCCACCAGTGCCAAGTATCCCACAGGGAGACAGGCATCATTCCATCTATTTAATGGATCAGAAATGAATACAAACTGCCTAATGCAAGACCAAAGGGACAAGTGCTCACTTTCACTTGGTGCTTCAAAACAAACAAGCAATCCAATGGAGTCCGAGAGCTCAATCATACTGAACTGGTCCATAGAAGGGGGAAGAGGCAATGATTCTTCATCCCTAACTCCCAAAGGGAAACAGAAACAGCACAGCAAAATAAATAAGGGAGTGTGGAAGAACACCCAATATCTATAAATAAGCCCATGCAGACAGAAGTGCATCAGGAAGGTTCTGGTAACTGCAGTGGGGCAGTAAGTTCAGATGAGTGCCAGCAGTGTGAAACTCAAAGGAGAGAGGGAAAACCAGACAGGATAAACTCCATGTGAGCCACTCCCAGTCCACTATAGCCCATCCTGTTCTTCTGTGATACTTTCACTTGGCAGAGAGATCTTCAAATCACTGCAGGTAACTCTGAAATAACATCAATCACACAGGAGGGATTGAAAGATCAGTACACTGAAGAGAAAATGCCATGAAAATTGGTATACCGTGGAAGTACCAGTCTTGGAAACAAACCCTGAAGCCACACGAAACACTAACGAAAAGTGATTATTTCATGTTTTGTGATAATACTGGAGAAAGCAGCCAATGAAGTGAGCAAACATTTCAAAGAGGACAATGAACACCTGATCTTGACACGCATATATAAATTGCAAAGCTGACTGCCGTAAGATGTTGGAAGTAAAAATGGCTGCAAGGTGAGATTATGGGTAATTTTGAGATGGAAAAAGAGTATCTGGGTACACTATTCATAGGATGTTTGAGGGAAGTTCCAAAGGGTGGAAAAAGAATGATCAAGACGAGTCTCAAGCCAAGCCCTGAGCCTGGTCACCATCACCTGTACTGTCTTTTTGTTAAACTATTTTTCAAACTATTTTCTGTGCCAATGTGCTTCTCAATCTCAGTGTATGTGCACAGGCAAGCACACACATCTGCAAGCAAACTTCACGCCAGACAAGCCAGAAAGTTGGGACAAGAGGTCTTGGGGTCAGATTTTGCAGAGACAGAGGGCCTGGGAGACAGGTACTAGACACCTGAAATGGGATTTTTCCTGAGCACTGATAAAGAGAAACAGGATACAGCTATTCCTGTCATCCATGTTACCATGGGATGCTTGAAAAACACCATGCTTCTAGGGCGAACCTACGTCTGGCTGTGCTTCTGTCCATCAGGATTTGCCATGCAGCCTCCCTGCAGGCAGCTTCTGGAGGCAGAGCCAGCACACGGCCTCTCTCCTCTGCTGGACCAGCAGGAAGCCTCTTCCCAAGCTCAAGCTCCACCAAACCTGTGGCAGCTGTCAGGATACCACGATCACCGCCTCGGTTTCCCAAGGCAGAGGGCTGACAAGGGAAGGCTTTGGTGCTGCTGCACAGACCATGGTATTTTTAGAAGAGTTCTGTAAGGAATGCAGAGAGAACTCCATCCCTCGGTCACAGGCAGCCAGAGTGTGACCAGCACCTCCAGCCTCCCAGGAGTGCTGGGAGAGCAGCAGCTAGCCACCCTGCTCCAGCCACTGCTGCAAGGAGTGAGTGCCAGCTGTCCGTCACAGCCTGTGAGCAAGGACAGAACGGGCTGTGACAAAAGCTCAGTCCCCTCTACCCCCTGAAGTGCCCCTCAGCTCATTCTGGCACATCCCAAGGGTTCATTTCTTTCAGGAAGTCCCTGCATGAGCCAATAAAAATGTTAAATGGCTTCACATACTCCCTTCTTCTTAATACCTTCCCTATGGTCAAGGAACACCATAAAAACTACAGTATGGCATTAGTTTTCTCCACCAGCTGGAAAAAAACCAGATCCATTGTCAAAGCCTGTCAGGGAGCTGGCAGCCCTCTAAGTGCCAGCTTGCTTGGAGGACTGGTGCTTATCTTTTACTACCTCAGCAAGTTTCTTTCCAGTCACAACAGAGGCTGAGAAAATCAGGCTCCAGCATCCCAGAATCCAAACACTCAGTCTGTTAGCATTTTTTCTTCAAGAATCCTGCACTCTGTCCCCTTGAAGAAATGTAAATCCAGAGGTACAAAAGTCACCAACTGCCTTCAGATAAAAAATGATTTAAGCAACTGAGACGCTCCCTAGAAGTGAGAAGACGACAAAGAGATAAAGATGCAACAGACCCAGTGTTTCACTTCCTGTCTCTCTGAGTTCAGGTCCTCATGACTCACAGCTCTTTTCTTAACATTGGATAGTTCCAGCATAGATTGAGAGCATCTGTAAGCCTGAGCACTGAAATCCAACTGTAACATCCAGCCATCAACAGCTGGGAAGTGCCAATCCAAATGACAGACAGATCTTCCATAGAAAAAAGAGAACCAAACTAATGGCAGTGTGCTGCCTAAATTAATTTTCTGAACTTCCAGTATCCAGTGAAGAACAGCAAGACTGGACTCACATGCACAGGTGCATACTGTCTCAAACTCTGCTTCCTGAGTTCTGCTCCTGACCTGACACCCAGGGCCACACAGAACTCCATGCATCACCCTGTCGTAGTCTGCACGCCACTGTAAAGGAAGGTGTGAAGGGCTGCAGCTTTCATCTAGCTACCTGACAGTGAAAAATCCCAGACAGAAAAACAAGAATTATTCAACATGGCAACCACTGCATGCCCAGCCACACTGACACATGAGGCGTGTGCCCAGAGATAAGGCAGAAACAAACCTCTTGATTTCAGCAGTCACTGAAGTGGGGCAGAGCATGAAAAGTGCAGCAGGGGAAAGTCCAGGAGCTGAGTTGCAAATGAGTTAGTAACGCATCAGCCACAGAACAACAATCAGCCACAAGGTCACTGATGGCTATCAGGAACTGAAACATCACCTTCAGCCACCCCAAAAATCCCCCTCAACACTTCAGAATCCATGGGACAGATGCACAACCCCTGTGCCTGCCCTCGGCGCAGGACAGCATGATCAGCACTGGGACGAGTTTCCAGAGGACAGAGAGGACACGAGCAGGGCTGCAAGAACAGCACAAGGCTCCCCCACTGCTCTTGAGCAGCCTGGCGTATTCTCTGGGAAAGGGCAAAGGTATTTAAGCAGAGACCAGTGCTCATTCTCCCGTTTTCTCCCTCTTCTGCTCCAAGTGCCAGGCTTCGCATTCTCGCAAAGTCTCCTGCGCTGGAGAGCGCAGCAGCACTTGATGAGAGCAGCACCACCCCAGGCTGTACCTCGTGACGAGCCTACAGAAGAGGCAGCCAGGCCCACCCAGGCCTGTCGTGCCTTTGCCCTCTTCACCTTGACAGACACGCTCACACACACCCCCAAAAGGGGACCTGCTTGTGCCCACACTGACAGAATGACACAGATTCCTTCTTATTAAGTATATGACAAAAGATATCAACAAAAGACTTCTTATAAAGTCTTGGCTTACACAGTCACACAGTGTTTTCCTCCCCAGAGAAAGTACACGAAGAAACTTGGTCAATAGACAGATATCACACACAGCAAACCCAAGGACATCCCCATCTAGGAAGGGCTGAGCCTCTCCTACTCACATGAGCTTGCCAAACACCCTAACGCTGGGCTGAAAATAAAGATTCTGCTGCACCAGAGCGCAACTTTTCCTACAGTTATGTTATGTGTCATCCACGTAGCTTCCAGGGACAGCAGACACGAAGTTCTCGGTTTCAGGTTTACCACTAGCCAGCTTCAGGAGGCTAAAACTGACCTGCTAATGTGGTGCTGCAATACTGCTCCATTAGGAAGTTTCTATTCCGAGCAGACACAGCAGATAATTCTCAAGACACTTGGACAACCCAAAAAAAGTAAGTTATGCATGCATGCTGCCTGCAAGAAGGAAATGGAGTGTTACTGCAGGACAGCAGAAAGAGAGGGGTTGGTTTGTCAGGGAGGGCAACCAGAAGGGAGCCAGGCAAGCACAGGCTGCGAGACCACATCAGCCCTGTGACCGCCCTGCCTTCATGCTGTGGGGCCTTGCCCTGTGCATGGGACAAGATACCCTGTAAAGCCTCACCTGTGTGCTGGTCACGAGAGCAACCAAGGACATAAGCACAATTCCAGAGCTAGATTCAGCTCCGGGAGGAAAGCAGCACAGTCCACAACACTGCAGGAACCACAGGTACTGCTCCATGTTCCACAAAAAAATGGAATTTGGGGAACATAAGCATTTTCCATCTTGTTTAAAAGGGTTCTTAGCGTAAAATGTCATAGAAGTACTAGATTTTAATAAAACTACTCTGAACTTTCACAGGAATTACACTCTTGGCACTACAGAAGCTCCCTGTTTCTAGGGAGAATTACAATCAATGAACTCAACACTCAATCCTTGTTTACATCAGAAGTTTAAGCAGGAATAGAATACAGAATACAGAACAGCCAGCTGAAAGGGACCTCCACAGATTCCCTGGAATCTGTTCAAACCCATCGGGGCTGGCCCACATCACAGCATGCTGGGCATTGTCCAAACACCTAAAACACGGACGGGCCTGGGGCACCAACCTCCTCTTCAGGAAGCCTGGGGCAAGTGTGACCCTCTCAGTAAGGAAATGCTCCCTCTTGTCCAGCCTGAGCCTCCCCAGATGCAGCTTGGAGCCATTCTCTGGTGTCCTGGCCCTGGTTCCCAGGGAGAAGACCTATAGTGGGACCACTCCCTCTCACGAACATCTGGTTCTGCTGTGTGTAATTGCCACAGGATGGGTTTCTGTGCCCTCCCATCCTGCTCCCCCCTGGACGGTGTTTGCCCTCTGGATGCCACGGCACATGCTCGCTCCAGCCGAGATGCTGCCGACCAGCACCCGGGTCCCTTTGGTCCCTTTCTGCAGGGCTGCACTCCACCCGCTCCTCTCACCGCTCAGACTTACGCCCAGCACCATTTCCCCATGTGAACCAGTGTATTTCCATTAGTGGATAGATTCAGCCCAGGCGGCTGAAGCTAAGCTATGACCGTATCGTCCCTTCAGCAGCTACTGCTGGGCGGCTGGGCCAGGACGGCGCTCGCAGGGCCCTCAGGGGCCCGTACCGACCCGGACACAGCCCTGAGGGCGCGGCCGCCTCGGGGCGTGGCCAGAGCGCGCCGCAGCCAATAGAAGCCGCCGGCGGTGATGTAACGCTCCGCGCCGCCTGCCATTGGTTGGCGAGGCCGACCAGAAGGCCCCGCCCCGGGACCGGCCCTGGTTCTTGTCCCGGTCCCGGTCCCCGTCCCGGTCCCGGTCCCGGTGCGCTAGGGAGGGCCTGAGGCCGCTTCCCCCGAATCGGGAGCAGGCGGTCAGGGCGTGTGCGGACGGCACGGCCAGCGCAGGCTGTCCTGCCGCCCCACGACCGTTCCGGGACCGGCGGCGCGGGCACCGTCCCGCCGAAATCTGCTCATTTCGGTAAATAGGCACTGACATCCCCGGCTCACAGCCAGCCCGCTCCTCCCTGCTCACGGGCCCTCTCTGCACTGTCTGCACAGCCCCACCTCTGCTGCAGCGAGTTCATCACTCAAGGATGGTAAAACAATCTTTTTTTAAAAAAAAGCGAGGCCATTACATTTCAAAACCTACACCCGAGCACGGCACTCGGAGCAAGAAGGCAAGAATGTCACACATAGGAAGTACCAGAGCACAGGCAGCACATACTGTCTCACTCCACAGCCATGTGCGCCCATTCCTCTCCAGATTATCATGTCTCATTGCTTCCATGGTGCCACCTAATCCAACATCCAGGAGATCCTGCCATAATAAAAGATCTGGATTGCATCACTGGGGAAAGGTCAGCAAATGCTTTCTCCACAGAGTAACACCATCTCCGTGCAAGGGGTAGCGAGTAAGAGCCTGTTCACACACTGCACTGACAGGAATAACCAGTGCAGGCTGGGCTGTCACACCTCCCCAGGAAAAAGGCCACTCTGCTCTGGGATGCTCAGAAAGTAAAGCTGTTACTCCAAATAAATTTCATGTTACGACATCTGCAGTGCGAGAGTTTACTCGGGAGATCAGCCCAAATGTTTAAGACAGCAAAGAGAGTCTGATGTCATGCAGTTCAGGGAACAAAAGCCTCTCAACAAGCTGGGAGCTAATTGAGCCACAAATTCACATGTGAAATCCAGAGACACACCAGGATTTCACTGCAGGGTCACAGCTGCAGCTGAGGCCGCTCCCAGTCAGACAAAAATCTGTGCAGCCTTGATGAGTGAAGGCTTCAGCAGCAGCAGCCCTCACCCAGATCACTCAGCAATGTGTTCTGTGGTCCCAATGCCCATCCGTCAACCTGTGGTGGTAGAGCAGAGCTCTGACCTCTACAGAGGCAGCCTGAAGCCAAAAGACCATCATCTAGCTGTGACAAAATTTCAATTAATTTCTTGTGTCTGGGCCTTAATTTGTCTGCTGAGGGGGAACTGAAATCCAAAGAAAACACTAGAGCCTCCCAAATCTTACTTGTCGTGTAGAACGCAAAAACTCCTGTGTCTCTTTGTGTTAAAATGATCAGTACTAAATAAAACACATTGAAAAGATGACACAAACAAACCATCTTTGTTCTCCAGCATGTGCCCCTTCAGTGCAGAGCAAGAGATAAAGCGCTTCAGGTATGGAATATATTGTGAAGGACAGAACCAGAGCTTTACACTTCTTTAAAAAAAGGGAAAAAGGAAACTTTTTTTAAAATGTTAAAGCTACGTTTGTAACCAATTTGCAGAGCCTCGCCAGAAAAAGCACATTCTGACCACACCAGGTTTAGCTCACATTAAACCAAACCATGACAGCTCTCAGCAAGCAAAGGTGAAGAACTGCAGGGAATCCCTGACCTTACTCTGACCTCCAAACTTACATCAGAACAAATTACTCTCTCACCACCACTGGGGTTTGCACTGCCCTTTCTGCAGTGGTGGAAAAAGCAGACAAACCCCTGTGCTCAGCCCCTGACTTGGCTGAGAAAAGCCCCATCAGCACTTGTGCCGCAGCACTGGAGCGAGCACATTGCCTGACTGTCAGCACCTGCCAGGGCTGCACAGCCTGCCCAGCTAGGGCAGGGGCACTGTGCCAGCACAGAGCAGAAACCAGTTTGTGCAGACAGCCCCCAAGAAGAAAAACAGAGCCCAGCAACGAGTGGAAAAAAGGGTATGTCCCAAACAACATGATCTAACCTCCTTGTGCCTTTACACAGTACACTGCCAGCACACGCACTGAGCAGTGGGTGTGGGTAGGACAGGCCAAGAAACAAGCCTGTATGAGCTGACTGTGCTTTATCCTGATTGCAGAGAACAAAGCAAACCAAAAGCGAGGATTCAAAAGCTGAGGAGGCCGGGTAACCGGACTAAGTAACTGGCCACCTCGGAGCCACACTCCCCAGTGAACACCAAGAACTATCCAGTCATTCCTTTTCACCATTCCCAGAGAGAAAGATCTATGAAACGCGATGCACACCGGGAGTGCCGGAGCCACTCCCTACTCCACAGCAGCAACAGCTGGCCGTGACACCGGCCTGCGGCAGGGGAAGACATGACTGGCTGCGCTCCAGCCGAGACGCTCCGGGCCCGAGGAATGGCAGCCCGGCGGCTGGCTAAGGGCCACCCATCTCCCTGCCTCCCGGAAGGGTGACGGACCCCCACTCTTGGGCCCGCTTATCCCGGGGACAGGAAGACCCGGAAGGGGGGCGGGACAAGCGGCCGCCCGGGCCCCGCCCGGGCTCCCCCGCAGTTCAGCTCNTCCTCCTCCTCCTCCTCTGGGGGCGCCGCGGAAGTCACCGGCGCAGACACCGAGGTCATCCCCGGGCCAGACGAGGCGGGCTCCGGCTTGGGGTCGGAGCCGCTGCTGGGCACCTGCTTGGACTCGCCCTCCGACATGATGCGGTCGCACACCCTGCGGGAGAGGCGCGGTCCGTGAGGCGCGGTGGGGCGCCAGGCCTGGCCGGGCCCGCCGGGCTGGACCGGGCCGCGCCCGCCGGGCCTGTGTCAGCCGGGACCGCGTCCCGAGCCTGCCAGCGGCGACCAACCTAGCCGGTCGCAGAGCGAGGCGGAGGGCGAGGGGCGGGAGCCACGCACTTACCGGGCCCGCGGCACCTCCCGGTCCCGAGCACGTCCCCGCCGCAACCGCCGCGCTGCGTAACGCACCGTGCGGGGTGGGGCTTCTGCCGCAGCCAATCAGCGCCGCGAGCGGCGCGTCAACACCCGCCAATGGCCGGCGGGCGGGGCTCCGCCGTGCGTCACACGACAGGGGGCGCCCTACGGAAAGGGCCGTGAAGGATCGTGAACAGGGCGGGGCAGCCCCGTGCAAGAGCCAATGAGAGTGCGAGAGGGGGCCCGCAGGGTCGCTGATTGGTCGGTGGGCGTGACTGAGCCTATATAAGGCGCTGTGTGCGCAAGGGCCCCTCATGTAGAGGGGCAGGGCGATAATCTTGGTAGCTGTGAGCGTGCGCAGCTTTAGCTGTGTGAGTGGCCGCCTGCGGCACCGGCCGGCAGTGGCATCGCCAATCCCAAGTCCGCTGTTTCCCCGGAGGAGCCTCAGGGCAGGTCGAAGCCACCGGCGGGCCGTGTAGGTAGTCCCGGGGCGGAGCGGGCCGCGGTGCCGCTCTGGCCGCGCCTCTATGGTCGGCGCNGAGGTCCCGCCGCCCCCGCAGTCCGCCCGCGCCCCCCGGTCCGGTCCGGTCGCCGCCGACCGAGGCCGCCGCGGCCGCAATGGGCGCCTACTTGTCGCAGCCCAACACGGTGAAGAGCTCCGGGGACGGCGCTGGGCTCGGGCCGCGCCCGCTGCACTTCGGGTTCAGCGCCATGCAGGGATGGCGCGTCTCCATGGAGGTGAGGGGGTGAGGCTGGCGGGGCGGCGGCATTCACACCCGGCACTCCTCGGGGTCCTGCGCCGACAGGCCCCGACGGCGCCGAATGGCGAGGAGGTCCGGGGGCTCTCGGTCACCCTCTCCCTCCCGAGACCGGGAGGGGCACTTTGCCTCTCCCGGTGCCGCCCCAGCCTTTCCCGAATTCCTCACGGCAGCCGCGTCTTCCGGCTCCTAGGGGGAGAGTCTCCCCATGTCGTGGGGGACACGTGCGGCTGGATAAATGCCTGCGAGAAATGAGGAATTCGGGGTAAAAAGCGAAGGAAGGAGCGCTTGGGGCTTGGGGTGAAGTGCTGAGTGAAAGCAAGTAAGAAATTCTCAGGGAAAATGCCTGGTTTTCTCCCCTGAAGTGACGTGTCGGTGTCTTGCTGTGCTTCCTCCCTGTTTTTATTCATTTATAGGAAAATTTGTAGAAAAATTCTCATGGCTACTCTCAGTCTCTTGTTGCCAGTCCCGGCTTTGCGGGGCTCGTTGTGGGCAGATGAGCCACCACCAGACCCACACCTGGCTGAGGATCCAGGCGTTTGCCTGCATTCCCCCAGTGCAGGAGGCTGGAGGAACTGCTCTTACAGCTCTTGGTTGGTGTCAGGGCAGTGTGGGGCTGCTGGCCCTGCAGGTCTCTGAACTTCAGACCTTCAGTGAGTACCACTAATGTGCTGGTTTGTTTCCCCTTCTGGGCAGCCAGCAAACAGCTGAATTCGGTAAGGATTAATCCTGGTCCCTGCAGCCACCACAGATACATCTCTCAGTGTCTGGTTTGGAGATACTGTCCTCTCCAGGCTGTCAGACATTGAATTTTTACTGATATAGGTTCATGAGCCATTTTCCCAGACACTTCATTGCTTCTCGGAGTGGGACAACAGTTGTACAGGTGACAAACCAGTGACAAGAGGTGTTTCCTCCTTTCTGTGTGTGAAAACCTGGGCTCTGGTTCTTGGGGTGGAAGAGGCAGAATTGGTGCTTGTGCTCCTGAGATACACTCAGAGTACGCGTGTGCCGAACTGGCCAACAGTGTCTGAGCTGGTCCTTCCCAGTGACCCAAGGAGGGGGGAGCTGATGACACAGGAACACTCCTGGAGCAGTGAGTGTAATCTCAAAGGCGATTAACATGTGTGTAAGCGGCTAAGTGCAGGCATGGATGTGTTAAGGAGCCAGGCTGGGGTGAGGGAGAGCAGAATGGCCCTGATTTACAGTGCTGGTGGGCTTACTCAGCCCTCCCACAGTTGGAACACTGCTCTAACCTCACTGACTTGCGGGCTGTCACTGGTACCTTTACAGAGGCTGGGCGAGGCCCCAAGCTGCAGATATGGGTTCTGCACTACCCAACATCTCTGGCTTATCCCTGCTGGCAGAGGCAGCACTGAGGCCATCCGTGTGGATGTGATTTAGTTGAGCTATCCCAAGAAACAAGCAGATGGCAGGAGCTGAACCTGCTGCAGATTGCTTCTGAGCCTAATGGGAGAGAAATGTGTGTTTTGCACACAGCTGAGCAGTCCCTTTTCTTGCATTCCAGCACTCTGTGTTCTGCTCTCAGTCTTGTTTTGTTTTTTCATTGTCTTCATGTTCAGTTGTACTTTTGCTCTTCTGCAAGGCTTGGAGAAAGTTCTGAGTAAATGTTTGTGCTTAATGCTGTGGTTCTGTGTGTGTTGGTGAAGCCAGTCAGAGTGTGCACGTGGTAAGACACGGGTATTTTGGGTGTAAAGGAGCTTTTTGTCACCTTGTACTTGGGTTTTAGGAGCCTTCAAGTGAGGTTGATGTACAGGGCTCTGAAGAAATACTGTAATTTAGTCCAGAGAGGTTGCTTTGGGAGTAAGGAAATGTTTGGAGCAGATGAGGGACCCAAAGGATAAGGACACCAAAAAAAATTGTATTAGGTACTAGAAGCAACAAAGAAAAGGGCTGAAGTCAGTTTTATGGTCTGGAGGAGTGCTCTGGGATATAGCAGGAGGCGCAGGATGTGGTTGGATGGGGCTTCTCCAAACTCTTTGCCCCTGTTTTGACTGTATCCCACAGTGAGACACCAACAGCCCCAGTTTGCAGCTTCATTCCTCTCCCAGGCTCAGAACAAAAGCCCTTGGTTCAAAAACTGCAAGAGTTTGGTTCAAAATATAGAGATTTGTTAAATTAACTCCCAGGTTAATTTATTAATTTGCTTACTTATTTCAACTGATTTGGATGTTTGATGTTTCAGACACACTGTTTTTCATCACTGTTACAGTAACCACTCGGGTGACTGGGGAGAGTGAGGGATCCCAGAAGGCTGGATAGCAGGGAGCAGACTTTTGGAACCTTTGTGAACTGTTTCAGCGCACAACATCACAGTCACTGAGAGGACAGTCACTGCAACTCACTGACCAGGGCTGGAGGCTGGTAACTGGCAGCACATGGTGGTTTCGCTGCTCTGCTCGTGGCGTTGGCGGTGCCGGGACCTGGCTTTGCCCTGTGTGCTGGGCCATCAGCACTCCTGCTTGGAGCAGAGCAGAGCAAGCCCCAGGCACAGCGTGGGAGCTGAGCCCTCCCGCCCACATGTGCCAGTCGTGCCCATCTGCCCCCTTGGGGCTGGGGCTCAGTGAGGGGACAGATCAGGACAGGCTGCAGTGGGGGCTCAGCAAGGGCAATACAGACCATTTTTGGTGCCAGTGCTGGGTTTCCTCCTTAGCAACATTTGCATCTCTTTAATTACACTGCTGTTTGGTCACCTGGGACTTATCCCAGTTACTGTGTTGGGGGTTCACTGTCCCACTGGCTTCTGTGAATGCTCAGAAAAGTGAGCACTAAAATGCTGCTTCTTGGTTTATCCCTGTTTTAATTTGCTCTCTCCAGTGAGGGCTGGGGAAATTTCCTGCATTACCATGCAGTCATTACTCATTTTGAACTCAGATGGTCACTTGCCTGTTCAGAAGCTCTTTTCATCCCAGTGCCAGCAGTTCCATTGCAATAAGTGCTACATAAACCCAGAACCTCTCTGTTTCTGTTTTCCTGAGCAAGGACTAAAGTTCTCTTCCACAAGACACTGGAACTCTGGAGAGCAAAGAGACCTTATCCAAGGAATCATACAAAAAAAGCAGTAGAGCTCAGTGGTTGCTTGGCTATGATCTAGTTCCATGTGTGTGTAAATTTTTTGAATATTGCTGGCAGCATGGGCACATCTAGATATCTGAGCCTGCTGTCCTGGAGTAAGCACAGTGTTTTGGGGAAATTGTAGCACATTTAAGGTGATGAACCACAGAAAAGATCACATTGCTGAACATATCACAGGATATGTGTTCTTCCTGAACACAAGTTGTGGGATGTGTCTGGTGGTGAGGTGATGGGTGAGGGCTAGACTTGAAGGAATGTCAGGAGGTTTGCTGGGCAGGGGAAGAGCTTAGGAGAAAGGTTCAGCCTGGCCATCTGTTCCAGGCTCTGTGTTGCAATAGCCAAGGTGGGTTTGCTTGCCTGTAGGGGAAGGAGTTTAGCCTCTTGGTTGTAAAATCATGGGGGTGCCTTCCTCAAAGCTGGCTGTTCCACAGAGACCTTATGGAGAGAATGGCTGTGTGGTGTACATGGCTTATGTTGTTGACCTTTGTGCTTTGCCTGGAGATGGGAATGGAGCTAGGGAAGGGTCTGGAGCACAAGTCTGATGAGAAGTGGCTGAGGGAGTTGGGGAGGGCTCAGCCTGGAGAAAAGGAGGATCAGGGGGACCTTCTCACTCTCTGCAACTCCTTGACAGGAGGGTGCAGCCAGGTGGGGGTCACACTTGTCTCCCAGGAAACAACGGATGGGAGAAGATGAAACAGCCTCAAGCTGTGCCAGGGCAGGTTCAGGTTGACTATTGTGAGCAATTTCTTCATGGAAAGGTTTGTCCAGCCCTGGCACAGGCTGGCCACAGCAGGGGTGGAGTCCCCAGCCCTAGAGGGATTTAAAAGCTGGGTGGATGTGGCACCTGGGAATATGGGACAGCACTTTGGGTTGGCAGTGCTGGGGCAATGGTTGGACTCAGTGGTCTCAGAGGGCTTTTCCAACCCAAACAAATCCGTGGTTCTATGATTTTCTGTGGGTCTAATGCAATCCCTGTCATTCTAGACCTTTGCTCTCTCTTTCAGGATGCCCACAACTGCATTCCCGAGCTGGACAGTGAAACAGCCATGTTCTCTGTCTACGATGGACACGGAGGTAACTGCGTCCGCTTTGCTCTGTCCTGTCCTTCAGTGTGACCCCTCTGGGCTGTCTGTGGCTGCTGGGGCATCCATCTATTGTTAGGAATTCTGCTCCTTGATGGGAAGCATTTTCTTTGATAGATACCATCAACAGAGGTTCTGAAACTCTTAGGGATCCTAGAAGGGAGGTCAGGGTTTGATCTGAAATTGAAATCAGATTTGTATTCCATTTTTTATACCTTTTGAGAATAACTGTTTTTGTGGTGGATAAGCTGGGCAGGAGAGTCACAGAAGGAAAAGTGGTAAGAAAAATCACCCGAGATTGACTCCAGGCAGTGTGTTCTGGTGATTGCCCAAGGAAAGAGTGAAAATCAAAACAGGCAGATCCATTCCCCAGGTTAGGGTTCCTTAAACTGGAGATTGCAGCCGTTCCATCGTGGAGACATGGGACTCAGTGGTCTCAGAGCTAACTCTTCACAAATTTGTCTAATTGCATTTTAAGAAGGTTTCTATGTTTGGTGATTGTTTGCACTGTGCATTTTGCATAGAATCATTATTTGAAAAAGATACGGTTAAATCTGCTGCCTGATAATTTCACTGCAGTATCCATGACACAAGGAACGAGTGAATAATCACTGTGGTAGTACTTTTCACTTTTACTTTTTTGGAATCCACGTCTTTTCCAATCAGGGGAGCCCTCGGCTTGTCTCTGCTTGTATGACTGAATATTGCTATTAAATATTATTGCTAATATTATTACAGAATTTCCTCTGCCAATATCATGTAAGAGCTCAAGATCCTGCTGTTAAATCTTTCAAGTTATTTTAATTTTGATCATCCTGAGTGATCCATCATGTTTTACTGACCTCTTTTCCTGCTAATTTATGTAGATGTTGAACAATATAGCTTTTCAAGGAGCTCTCCCAGTGGCCATCCTCCATTCTGAAAACTGCTCCTATCTAACCTCCCTGCTTTTCTTGTGGCAGCTTAGTATGGAAAACATTTGATGATTTATTTGAAAACTCTTTGAAAATCTGTGTGGAGTAGATGAACTAAACTGCCTATTTCCTCCTGTTTATTGGCTCTACAACACAGTGGCCAGTTTGTGACAGTCACTGCTGCGTATATAGCAAGTAGCTCTTCCAAAGATGTCACCTCAGTCTGAAGAATTTATTTCATGTTCTGAAATTTTTTTTTTCCTGAACTTCATCTAGGAGTGTGCAGGGACCCATGTGGAACAGTCACTGATGTCCTGAAGGATATCTTTGAGAACGTGGGGATGATGGGTTGGTGCTGAGAGGCAGAGAATGAGAAGAAATGGGATGTAGGGGTCAGGAGCTCCTCACCTCAGGAACTGTTTGTGTGTGTCGGGCAAAAATGTAGATAAGGAGCATCTACCAAAAATGGGTCAAAAATGGATAGTATCAAACCATCTGTTCTCCTCTGAGCTCAGTGTGTTGGTTTCTCAGCTGCCAAGGTCTTATTCCATATGTTGGGTTTCAGAGAGACTTTGGGCACTCATGAAATTCCTCTTAGTGTAGGACATGAAGTATTGTGTTTAGGACTCTTAAATACAGTAGAGAAGATTCAAGATAGACATTAGGGAAAGGCATGGAATGCCGAAGCACTGGCATGAGTTTCTAAATCATATTTTAGATTTCTAGTGATTGAATCTCTACAGCTCTTCCTAGACAAACTATATCAGGAAGGATATGGATATAGTTGAGTCTGACTTTTGCCCATCCCTACTATTGTGTGATTTTATTGGTGCATTAGTTCTTCAGTTTGAAACAATTTCTCAGGTCTCTCCCATGTAAGAGTAAGTTTTTGGGTGGGAACCTTAAGCTTTATTAGCTGCCAGTGCAAAAACTGAATTTAGCTTCTCTTATATACCTTGCTCATCTCTCAGCCTGAAAGTCTCCAGTAAGCTGCTTCCTGCTCCAGATAGGTTGGGAAAAGTTTTTATTACTGTGTTATTTGAAAAAGGGTGAGTTTGGGGGGGTTTTTACGTATTAGCATTTTCCATTTCATTCATCAGTTTTTCTCTTATGTTTCCCCCTTGTGGACAAGCCTTCCAGTGCTTGAAAGATGCTGCTAGGCCAGTTTTTTGCCTTCCCCAGCTACTTTTTTATGTGCTCTGGCCTTCCTGCCCCCAGATTCTGGAGAATGATATTTGGGCACTCTGCCCCTTGAGGTGGGGGGGTGTGTTTGATCAGTCTCTATTGCTGTCTGCTTGTGCTTTAGCCTTTCTTTTAATAACGTATCTTCTTTGACACGTATCTTGCAGGGATCATCTCTCTTGAGGTTTATTTCTCTCTTTTTTTCCTGTTCACTATTTAAAAAAAAAATTATTACTGTTATTGTTTTAAACTTCTCTTGACTCAAGGGTTTCCTGCCTTTTACTCTTCCAATCCACTCCCCGGTTCCACGAGAGGTGGGCAAGTGGCTGGGTGGTGCTTAGTTGCCATCTGAGGTTAAACCACAACAGTCCTTTCTTGGCACAAACCATGGGGCTGGAAGGGGTGGAGCCAGTAATGGATAGACCAGAGCATGTTAGAGGGGATTTGTATCTGTTAGCAGCTGCAGGTCACAGTGGTGGTTCAGGTGTTCGCAAGAGCAGTTTACCTGACCCACACCATGGTCTTTTTTGTGCTGTACCTGTAAAGGCTGGTGTTGGGCCCTGCTGTTTGCTGGGCTCTGCAGTGATTAGTGGTGTTTGACTGAGAGATCTGTTATTCCAGTGCTGACCTTGAGCCTCATCTGGCATTTGGGCTCTGCACTGAGGCCATCGCTATCCTTCAGGTTCCATCTCATGGGGACAACTAATGATTTTTCCAAGAGTTTTTGGAGAAAACACAGAATGGCCAAGGCCTCACTACCCTCACAGCAAGACTTTCTTCCTAATATCCCATCTAACACTGCCCTCTGTCAATGTGGGGCCATTCCCCCTTGTCCTGTCACTCTAGGCCCTTGTCACAGGTCCTCTCCAGTGTTCCCAGGTCAGACCCAGTCTCTTTGTTCCCTGGATCTGTACCATGGGATGCTTTGCAGCACTGTGTAGCAGCAGCCATTTTGCTATTTCTGTTCTCTGTCAATGACCACTTGATCCCTTCTCTGCAGCTGCACTGGAAAAGTCCCTTGTCTGCTCATTCTGCCTGTCTTTCTCCCAAATCTCCCCACTTCTCCGCTTCCCACTGCATTCCCTTTGCTGAACTGATGGCTGGCTGCTGCTTTCCCCTCACTCCCCTTGCTCCCCATTCCTTCACAGAGCTTTGCTCCTGCCTGCACAACTCTTCGTGATGCCCAGCTGCCCGCACAGTCTCTGTTGGGCTCAGAGAAGGGCAAGGAAGTTGGGATGTGCAGCAGGAAGATCAGGAGTTGTGTGGCTGGTCCATCCTGTGAAAAACCCTCCTGTGTGAAAACGGTCCTTTCCGTTTTCACAGAGGAAAGGAAAGGAGCCCATGTGGCTCTGGTTGTACCTACAGCCACAGGAAAGCCCCAGGTGCAGATAGGCTCTGGAATGCTGTGTCCAGCCACCCACACTGCAACTTCTTTGTACTATGACTGGGAATGACTGGTCCAGCACAGCCTCAAGATGTTCCTGGACCCTGCAGTGAGACCCTCCACCTGCCTGCAGCTTGCCCTGCTCCTCTCTTTCTTTCTATGCAGTCATTTAATTTGTTTATCAGTTTCTGGCTCTAATTTTTCTTCTTTGTGAGGTGTGAGCCACGTTCCTGTGTCCTACACTGTTCTTTGCTCATATAAAAACCTCAATGACTACTCTGATCTCTTACAACTCACGCTACTCTTTCTGGCCCTGTCCAAGATAAACTACAGAAATTCATCATCCCTCACTCTTTACTCTTCCTTCTCTCTTAATAGCACCTTCAGGTTCTAAACAAATGCCTCCCATGCCCTATTCCATACCTGACACCATTACTTACCCAGCTGGGGGAGTTTCTGGCTTCTAAAAATCTCTCAGCTGCTCTAGGATGAGCTATTGACTTGAGTAGTTTCTCAGTCCTGGTTATCCCCTGTGCTCTCGGCACAGTGTTCTGGCTGCTGTTTATCTTGCTGTGCTTTTTCCTGTACCAAGGTGACTGCCCTGTCTCCTGAAATGTTCATCTAAATCTCTGGGATCTCATTGCCATTGGTCTGGAACACACACTAGAACACAGAACACTTTTTATGTGCTTGCTGCATGTTGGTAATGCTCCAAGAGAGCCTACAGTGAGCAAAAGTTTCTCTTTCCTTCTGCTTTCACTGATGTGAAATTAAAGATTTCCAGGTAGGCTGGACCTAAAGAGTCAGCCTAAATGTCACTGTGGGCCTTAGCACCCTCTCAGGAAGCTCACAGCATTGGCCAAACCTGGTGGTTTGGAGCTCTTGGAGGTTTGCCAGGGCCATCTGCCCATCCTACTGGGAAGGTGTGAGCAGGATCCCCAGACTCAGCTGCTGTGTCACCATCCTGTGACACAGCTCTGGTTTGTGTCCCAGGATTTACCTTGGGAATTCAGTTGCTCAAGAGCAGGTTCTGTCTCAAAGGATTAGCCTCTTTAAATAGTTTCTCCTCTTTTTCAGGAGAAGAAGTTGCCCTGTATTGTGCCAAGTACCTCCCTGAGATCATCAAAGACCAGAAGGCCTACAAGGAAGGCAAACTGCAAAAGGTAAGGAGCCAACTCTGCCCTGGGTAAGTGCCAACACAGAGGAAAGCCCTTGTGTTGGGTGTGGGTTGTCCAGGGAGGTGATGAAGTCTCCATTCTTGGAGCTGTTCAGAACCTGTCTGGGCATAGTCCTGGGCAACTGACTCTGGGTGTCCCTGCTGGAGCAGGGGCTTGGATCAGGAGAACCCTGTAGGTCCCTGCCAGCTGCAGCCAGGCTGTGATTTGTTATGGTGTGCAAGCTGGAAGAGACTGGATTGCATAGTACGGCAGGCAGGCATCCCGTAGGGAAGGGGCAGCTGCCCATTCATGTCTGTGTTCACACACAGGCCCTGGAAGATGCATTCTTGGCCATTGATGCCAAGCTCACCACAGAGGAGGTGATTAAGGAGCTCTCTCAAATGGCTGGGCGGCCACAGGACGATGAAGATGAGAAGGAAAAAGTTGCTGATGAAGATGATGGTAAGTCAGATGCCACTGAACAGACAAGGCTGCAGCTCCAGGACAGGGATGTAGAGCAGAAGGGTCAGGTCTCCTTGGGCACAATGTTTTCTGTCCCAGTTTCTCAGTTAAATTTTGGCCAAGTTGAACTACTGCCCCTTAGCATGGTCCATGGCTTTGGGCTGGTGCTAGGGAAATCCTTATCCATTTGGGAGCTTAATGCTATGGATAACAAAACAGCCTGTCATCATTTGCTATAGAGCTTCCTCCATGGGTTGCAGGGTTCCAGGATGTGTCAGGAACTCTGAGCTGGGCTCAGTTGTGGAAAGGAAATGATGTGTGCAGTGCTCAGCTCTCCCTGGCTGGTGGCAGCCACCAGCTGCAGGTAGGATTGAAGCAGATCCCAGTCTCTTCAGCAATTCTTCTTCCCACAAAGAAGCAAGTGTTCCACCAGCAAGCGGTAGCCAGCCCAGGAGGTGGAGTGGAATCCTGTGCTGCTCTCGCTGAGAAGCTTGTGACCAGCCTCGAGGCAGACGCAAGGTGATCCTGTCACCTTGAACAATATGTCGGTCTGGAAACACTGATTTTGTTGGTTGTTTTTCTCCAGGTGACAGGGATGAAGTGGGTGGGTGATTGGCTGGGTTTTCTTTCTTTCTGTTCCGTATTTTCAGGAGCGTTTGGGCTATCTGTATTTGTTTTCCTTTTGGGTCTAAATAGCAAAGCAAAGCATATGCAGGGGGATGTCAGTAGGGAAGCAGTGGTCTTTGGCTCATGGTCATTGGGGAAAGTCACCCCACTTTCTGTCTGGTCCCATTTGGGAGATGCCCAAAGCTGTGTCACCTGTTGTACCTGTCCAAATGACAGTTGGTGGGGATCCCTGAGGTATTTCAAGCCCATGGAGCAGCTGCTCTCTTGTTCCCAGCTGCAGCATTAGTGACCAAACCTGCACATGGAAGTGGTGACTCTGCTTTCCTGCGGCTCCCAAGGAGCCTGTACTTGGGAAAGTGAGGCTCTGCCCCCTGGCCACACACCTGATGTGAACCCTGTGCTACCACCAGCCCTTATGCCTGATGTGAACACTCTGTGGTGCTGTCAGTTGGTCAAGGAGCACCAGGTCTGGGGCAATAGGGGCACTGGCAGGCTGTGCCATGGTCAGAACTGTGGCCCTGCTGTTCCCATCCTGCTCACCTCTAGCACCTGGGAGCTGTGGGAGGGCACAGGCCTGGCTGTGTGCTCAGAATCAGCCTGGGGAGCACTGCTGGAACTCTGCCAGCAGCAGACTCAGCTGGGGCAGCTCACCACAGGACCCAGTGTGGTGGGTATCCTGCTCTCTGACCCTCTCTGTCCTTGTCCCCTCCCTTTTCCATTTGCAGTGGATAATGAGGAAGCTGCTCTTCTGCATGAAGAAGCCACAATGACTATCGAGGAGCTTCTCACACGTTATGGACAAAACTGCACCAAGAACCTCAAAGCCAAGTCTGTAGCTGCAGCTGGGGATAACGCTGTGGAGGGGACAGGCAAGCAGCATGATGGGGAGTCAAATATGAATGGAGAGGCTGACCCAGGGGAGCTTCCTGACCACAAGGAGAGGAAGAACGGGAAGCCAGACGAAGAAATCACGGGTATTTCCTCCACCTCAGACAAAGCCAGCGCTGGAGGCAACAGCCCTGCTCTGCAGAAGCCTGAACTAGGCAAAGGTGACGAGGCCGTCACCTCTTCTACTGGGGAGGCCGGGCCCTCCTGCTCCTCTACGGGAAAGCCCCAGCGCACAACCAAATCCAAATTTTTTGAGGACAGTGAGGATGAGTCAGATGAGGTTGAGGAAGAGGAGGAAGACAGTGAGGTAGGAAACAGCACTGGAACAGAGTGGCCTTCTGGCTGGGCAGAATGCATTGCTTATGGTGGTACTTGAGACGAGCCTCTGGCTCATCCTAGGTGTGTTCCTAGGAGCAGGTGTTTCAGGCTGATCCTTTGAGGCCATCCCATGGGAATGTTTGGGATTGTTGAGCTAACCCCGAAGGACATACGCTCATCCTGCAGCAGCCATAGCTGATAGCCCTTGGTCCTGCTGCATGCACCATCCCTTCATCCACTGCTGTAGTGAACCAGCTGCTCTGGTTGTAGCCATCAAGTGTGGGGGACACATGGCAGGTCACCTCACACCTCTGGGGGAACTGACCATTGGTCCCCAGGATGGAGGGACCAGTGGGGGGACAGCACCAAGTGTCCCGTGTGACTCCTGTGGTGTCTCTCCTTTCTTGTAGGAATGCAGTGAGGATGAGGATGGTTACAGCAGTGAAGAGGCAGAGAATGAAGATGATGAAGATGACACTGAAGAAGCAGAGGAGGATGAGGATGAAGAGGAGGAAATGTTGTTACCTGGCATGGAGGGGAAAGAGGAGGTGTATACCCTGGTTTTGTGTTCCGCAGCTTAGCGTGGAGCCAGGGGCACTTGGGAGACTCAGCTAGGGGTTGTTCCTGTTCGGGTGGGGATAGAACACCCCGTGCACTCTGCTGGGGCTGAGGGAGCTGCTGACAGCCTGGATTTGTGCAAAAGCTGAGGGATGGGCCTGGATCTGGACAGCAGGTTGAGATCGAAGAGGCTGAGCCTGCTGCTGGGTGTGGGGTGCTGGGAAAGCAGTGTGGGGGGAGAGCATGGGGCAGGAACAGGGAGAGCTCTGCTGGCACCACTGCTCTGGAGCGCAGCATCACTCCTCACCAGGCCAGGGCTCCTCTTCAGCCCATGACAGCGCAGTCAGGCAGGCCAGGGACCCAGGAGGTCAGGTAAAGGGGACATGGCTTCCAAGGTGCCAATTTCTCCCTTTGGGGAGATGTCCTGACATGAAGTGAGGGTGTGCTTAAGCTGGGCTGGGGCTGGAATTAGCACATTAGAGAGGAGGGTACAGACATGTGGAATGCCAGAGAATCCTGACCCGCTGAGCTGCATGAGACTGGGATGGAGGTGTTGCCTGACCCTGCCCCCTCTGAACACACACCTGGTGTTTCCCACTTCCTTGGGCTTTCTCCATTGTTCCGTGTGTGCTTATGGGGTGAGATGCAGCATCCTGGGATCTGGGACACCGCTGGGGCTGTGCAGCTGGTGCTGGTTCCCTTAGTGACCTGACACGGAGACAGAGAAAGAAATCTCACAAAAATTCTGTCTCTTGCAGCCTGGGTCGGACAGCGGGACTACCGCTGTCGTGGCGCTCATCCGGGGCAAGCAGCTGATCGTGGCCAATGCCGGCGACTCGCGCTGTGTCGTGTCAGAGGGCGGCAAGGCTGTCGACATGTCGTACGATCACAAGCCAGAGGACGAGGTGGAGCTGGCCAGGATAAAGAATGCTGGTGGCAAGGTCACCATGGACGGAAGGGTGAACGGCGGCCTCAACCTCTCCAGGGCCATTGGTAAGCAGGAGGAGGGATGCTGGCAGGCTTGGCCTTGGAGCGCTGGCCTCAGGACAGCCAAGGTGACAGGGCTGCCAGCCACTGAGGTTATGGAACACTGGTGTACCCACTTGCTATTTTGTGGTGACCCTGGAAGTCCCTTCATAGGATAATTCCTGATAAGCTGCTGTCTGGAGCTGGGGGTGTTTTCTCAAGTCAACTTTGAATCATAAAATGAACCCTGGAGTGGTTTGGGTGGGAAGGGACCTTAAAGCTCAACCAATTCCAGCCCCTGCCATGGGCAGGGACACCTTCATTAGAGCAGGTTGTTCCAGGCCCCATCCAGCCTGGCTTTGAACACTTCCAGGGATGGGGCAGCCACAGCCTCTTCAGAGGTGACAGGTGCTCTGTGCTGTTGGCCTGGTGTTGCCCCAAGAGGTGGGGAAGGGGCACTTGGTTTGGAGTAAAGAGAGGCTGAGCTGGCCAAGGCCCCTCTTCCTTGGGCATGCCAGAGGTTACACCTGGAACCTGCAGTGGTTCCTCTGCCACATGGCCACAGCCTGATCCAGGTTGCGGGAGCACTCGCTGATCCCACTGGGAATGCCCTCTGACAGGGTAGTGCTGCTCACTGTCGAGGGCAAGCAGCACTGCCCATGCCCAGACATCTTCCTCTTCACCACAGGGGATCACTTCTACAAGCGGAACAAGAACCTCCCTCCAGAAGAGCAGATGATCTCTGCCTTGCCTGACATCAAAGTGCTGACAATAAACGATGACCACGACTTCATGGTCATTGCCTGTGATGGAATCTGGTGAGTGGTGAGGGAGCCGCTGTGCCTCTGAGGCATCACTGCTCCAGCCTTTCTCCAGAGCTGGGCCTGAGGAAGGCCTGTTGGACACTGTGGCATGTGTGCTCCCTTTGCCTGCCTTTCTGACCTCTCTGCTCTGCAGGAATGTGATGAGCAGCCAGGAAGTGGTGGATTTCATCCAGTCGAAGATCACCCAAAAGGATGAGAATGGAGTCCTGCGGCCACTCTCCTCAATTGTAGAAGAGGTAAGATCAGGAGCTCTGCTGTCCCTCCAGCAGTGTGGCATTTCTGCATCCCAGCTCTGCACCTGGCTCTGCCCTCCCGTTCCCTCAGATGGGTTCCCTGGGCACTCCAGCCAGTGTCTGACCTCAGGGGTGCTGTCCAGCCAAAGGAGTTTCTGCCCACGTTCAGAAACCTGGGGCTGCTGAGGCCATCTCTGTCCCTTGTCCAGTGGGAACAGCATTTGACTCCTCCTGCACAGGTCTGGCCTGGCAGCCCCTGAGCCACTGTCAGGGGCTGGAATGGGCCCAGTGCCTCGGGGTGGCCCCAGTGTGTATCTGTTCTCTCTGCTGACTTGCCCTGTCCCTCCCCAGCTGCTGGATCAGTGCTTGGCTCCAGACACCTCAGGGGATGGCACCGGCTGCGATAACATGACCTGCATCATTATCAGCTTCAAACCCCGTAACACACACCCACCTGCTGAGAGTGGGAAGCGGAAACTGGGGGAGGCGGCGGCACCAGCGGAGGAGAACGGTGGGGACAGCACCAAGAAGGCGAAACTGGAGTAGCAGTGCCCACCTGGGGACTGGGCTGTGCTCACCAGACTCTCGTTTCTTACCCATGCTGAACTCAAGACTCCAAGTCTTGTCCTTTTTTTAGCCTTAGCAGAGGCCTTGTTTGTCCGTGTCCTGGTCGGGGGGTGGGCGGGTCTGGTTAGCAAGGGCATGTCGCACTGTTCATCCGTAACCATTCCAAAGAGGGAGCGAGGATGGAGCTGCGCCTGGGAGCGCTGCATCGCAGAGTCCGTGGTGAGGAGGAGGATGTCCCCCCATTGTCTCCATGTGGTTGTTGCCATTTCTGTGCCTGTGAATTTCTGTTCAGAGGGAAGAACTTTTTCACTGTTGAGGTTTTTTTAATCTGCACCCAATTATTTAAGGCCCTTTCTGTTTTTATTTGTGAAACAATCTGGCGGTGGTGCTGCGGCCACCCTGTGTTCAGTTGTACACTTTCAATCAGTACTTTTTTCAAACTAAAAGACCAGAAAATACAGGCGTGGTCTTGGTCCTTGGTTCTTTCCTGCAGGGGGAGGTGAGGAGGGTGGGGTGGGGAGGAGAACATTTGTCCCTGTGGTCTTGGATCACTGCAGGGCTTTGGCCTGTGGCTCCCAGTTTCCCCAGGATGGCTCTTCTGAGGGGTCCCACACAGAGTAGATATGAGTCTCTGGAGACAGTCTGTGTCTGCTGGAGGGATAGGGGTACCAGTCATGCCCCTGAGCTCACCTGCCTACAGCACCCATAGAGCTGCACCTTCTGTCAAGGTGTCAAGAGGCAGCTCCTCCCTGATGCACGGCTCATACAAGGGGTGTCAATACCTGTGGCTGCTCCTGCAGGAGGGCAGCCTCTGGGCTGTAAAACACTGATGGAAGGGTGGGCTACACTGGTGGGCTATCCCTGTGTAGCAGAAAGGGCCCATGCACCCAGCAAACCACTGGAAAACAAGAGCACTCTGTGGTGATCCATTATTTCTTTTCTTTTTACACACAAGTGGCCCCTTTTATGTCTGTTTCCCACATTTGTTCTTTCCCCCAGTCCCTCTGTCCCCCACAGCCTGGAGCTGTCCCACCTGCCCCAGGATTCCATGGGAGCCACAAGCTCTGTGGGCAGCAGACCTCATTGCTGCCGGGGGTGTCTCCCACTGGCCCTCAGACCTCAGGCACCCCCGTCTCTGACCATCCTGGGGCCCCTGTGGCAGCCAGGCCAGAGCCTCTACTGGCTCTGCAGAGGTGACCAGGGCCTCTCCCTGCACAGCCTCCAGGATCCTGTGCTCCTCTGTGTTCCTGGTGAGCTGCCAGCACTGAACCTGCCAGGCAGCCACAGCAGAACCCCTGGATCTGTTCCCCGAGCAGCTGCAGCAAGGTAAGGCAAATGCCTGCAGCTCTAAGGGCCTTTGCTGTGGTAGAGGACCCACCATAGAGCATTTTGAGTAAAAATCAGCATAATACATCAACAGAGTACACAGAAAATGGTCTAAACCCAGTAATTGCTCAATACAGGTTACTAATGTGAGGTCACCATGACTCAGAGCCATTTTGTGGACTCCACAGAGACTGGGGTAACTCCTGCATCACAAACCTGAACGACCAGGAACAAAGCTTAAAACCAAACCCTCCAGAGAGGGATGCCTGGCAGCAGGAATGGGGTGACAGCACATGGCAATTAAGACACTGGTTTTAATGCCACCAAGCAAAGCTGCCTCAGCACAGGCTCTCAGGGACTGCAGAAATAACTAATGTTCTAGGACTGCTTGTCCCTGTGACTATTCGTTCTGTTTATTCAAAATCTGGAGTCACCTTGGTCAGGAGATTGAGAGCAGGGAGGAAGCATGAGGTGCTCAGCAGCCCCTTCCCAAAATGATCCTGAGACAAACCTACCTGGCAGCAAGTGGAAGATGCCCTGAGAACAAACTCACTTTTGCAAAGGAAAAAATTCTTCCTGGGAGGTCTCCTCAGGCAGCCCCATTCCACGGGACCACACCAGCTCACCCAGAGTTCCTAAGTATAGGAACAGCCTGAGCAGCAAGTCCAACTGCAGCACTGGGGGTTGTTGGCGGCTCTGAAGCACCAGACTTGCACAGGGCTGCAGGAGCCCAGCCTGGACACTCCAGAGACCAAAGCACTTCAGGACTGGACAACTCACTGCAGAGCCACCAGACAGGGTGAGGAGCTGAAGCTTTGGGCCACCAGGGAAGGGGGTCAAAGGTAACAGGAGAGGCACCACCTGGGCTGGTGAGGGACAGACTAAACTGCAGAAGCCGAGACAACAGCCCAGGACCAGAAGGGTGGAGTTCATCTTTGGAAAGGGAAGATGTGCAGTGCAAGGCACTGCCAAAGGCACAACCCCATCACATGGGAATCCCTGAGCAGCTGGAGGAAGTTGTGCAGGTGACCCAACTCACAAACTTCATCTCCTATGGAGAAAGGCTGGGACAGCTGGGGATGTTCAGTCTGGGGAAGAGAAGGAGCCAGGGAGACCTTAGAGTCAGAGTGCCTAAAGGGGCTCCAAGAAAGCTAGAGGGACTTTTGGACAAGGGCCTGGAGGGGGACAGGACAAGGGGAAATGGCTTCCCAGTGCCAGAGGGCAGGGTTAGATGCGATATTGGGAAGAAATTCTTCCCTGGGAGGGTGGTGAGGCCCCGGCACAGGGTGCTCGGAGAAGCTATGGCTGCCCCTGGATCCCTGGAAGTGTCCAAGGCCAGGCTCGACGAGGCCTAGAGCAACCTGGTCTAGTGGAAGATGTCCCTGCCCATGGCAAGGGACAGCGATGAGCTTTAAGCTCCCTTCCAACCCAAATGCTTTACTCATTCTGTAACTGCCCAACTCTGAGCAGCAAAACATTCAGAAGCAGCTTTTTTTCCCCAGGATGCTGCAGCAGAGTCAGAGCAGCAAGGATCCCACTGCCTGAGCCTACGCAACCCATGTGGCAATAGGTCCCCACCTACAGCCCGTGGTGTCCCCCCATGGTCCCTCCACACCGGCCTTGCTGCAGGATGGATCCCTGCAGGGATCAGCACGCTAGACTGAAGCTGGGGGCTGCCTGCTGCCCTCCCCCAGCCCTACAGCCTGCTCTCGGGGCAGAGCAGTTGGTGCCGGCAGGGCAGAGGCCATGACAACCCCTGCATTGCCTGGGTGGCCTCTTCCTCATGCATGTGCGGACGCAATGCCTGTTGTCCGCACCAGCGGGCTGCCAGGGCTGCACTGCCAGGGGAGTTTTGCCACAGGAGACAGAGGGACCCTCAGAAAGCAGCTTTATTTCCTAGAAGTGCCTCTGGGAAAGGGGCGGACAGGGCTAGTGCAAGGTGCGGCAGTGCTGGGTGCACTTGGCACCCACCCACGGCCCAGCTCCCGGGGCTGGGTGTGCTGGCAGAGCAGGACTGGCTCTGCCACAGGAGGGCACAGGGCCTGAGTGTGGATCAAGGCTCTCCCCCTCACACCCCATCACTCTACAGGGACACCCACAGAGCTGCCCCTGTCACTGGTGGCTCCCAGGGAGTCCCCAGAGAGGCTCTGCCCAGACAGGGCACTGCTGAGGCTCTGCTGCTGGGCCGAACGCGGCACCGCTTCGACTGACACCTCCACCTCGATGGTAACACCTTCCCTGCAGACAGACACTGGCCTGAGGGCAGGAGCCCAAAGGGGGACATCACCCAGACCTGCCCAGCACAGTGGGAGCGGGGGAGGCTGTTTGGAAGGGATGTGCCACTCCCCCAGCCCCCTCCTCACAGCCACCCTGCTTACCTGTCGGAGGTGTCCTGGCCCTCACTCAGCATGCTCCCTGCAAGGGCCACTGTGCTGGCTGACTGGCTGTCCCCTTCCGGCCACACTGGCCCTGGGTGGGGGCTGCGGCTGCTGCTGGGGAGGGAGGCAGTGGGGTCTGGAGCTCCGTCCTCACCTGGTCTGGGGCTAGGCAGCACTGACCACAGCTCATTCACTGGGGAGAGAGAGCACGCTGTTCCCAGGGTCTGCTCCTCGCTGGAGCAGGGAGGGCACGGGCCAGGGCCCACCAGCTGTGTGGGACTCACGTTTGGCCAGGTTCTCCAGCTCCACCACGCCAAGGTCTCCGGGTGTGCGGCTGTCCCTGCAGCCCCAGCGGCTCCGGCACAGCGACAGCACCACGGTCCCGTACACATAGGTGAGCATCAGGGGCACACCGACACCTGCGGGTGGACAAGTGGTCACTGCCCAGCCCCAGCCCTGGTGCCTCTAGTCCCAGATGTGCCTCACAGCCACATCACAGCCACAGCCCCACTCCCCAACATGGGCAGTGCCCTCGGCACTCACCTACAGTGAGAGCTGTTATGACAGGGGACACAAAGAGAGAGAGGAGGACACTGCTGGTGACAGAGAGGCACTGCTGGCACCGGGACAGGCTGCTTCGCCGGCTCTGGCCCAGCACCTCAAGGAAAAGACAGAAAGGTGAAGGGCTCTTGAAGGGCTCTACAAAGACCTCAGCATAGCCCCAGGGACACAGCCTCTTCCCAGCCTGGCAGAGCTCCAGCCACAGCCATCCAGACACCCCTCCCTCTCCTCACGGACAGGCAGACACAACAGCACTGCCACCACAGCACAGGTGCTCCTGGAAAGCCCCCCTAGAACCCTTCCTTTCGCCCACCCTGACCCCACTCCCCAGACTGAGCACATCCGCACTGGTGGGGGCTGCTGGGGGGCAGCAGAAGGTCCTGGCAAGGAGGGACTGTGGGCCGTCAGGGGTGGCACAAGCATGTGCTGAGGGTGGTCAGGGTGGCACTGGGATGTGCTGTGGGCAGCAGGGAGCACTGCAGGTCTGTCCAGGCCGAGGGCCATGGGCTGCCAGGCTCAGTGGGGAGCAGGACCACAGGGACTCCAGGACAGCCTACCAGTACCTTCCTACCCATGTAGATGGGGATCCCAATGGTAATAACAGGGACAGCAACACCCGCGGCAAGGGAGATGACCACGGGTGCTCCCAGCACCATGCCCAGCTGCCATAGGATCCTCCGGGTCCGTGACCACGGCCTCTTCCCCCAGAAGGTGCAGCCAGAGGGGCTGTGGGGACAGAGCAGGGCTGAGCCAAGGCTTCTGTGAGGGGCAGGCAGAGACTGGCACAGCCCAGCCCCATGCCAGGGGACATCCACGGGCCCACTGGAGATCAGGCAGCCAGGTTCCCCCAACCCTGAGCTCCAGCTGCCACCTACGGGGTGCCAACAGCCGGCCCCAGCCCCAGCCCCAGCAGCACAGATCACCCTGCTCCCCCCAGCCAACCCCAAACCTGGGGCAGAGCCTGGCTGCCCCCAGCCCGGGCCCAGGGGAGCCCCCAGCCCCCACAGCCCTGCACTGACCTCAGAAAGTGCACGTCAGAGATCTCACGCAAGCAGAGCCAACAGAAGAGGCACCCGCAGACTGTGCAGTTCATGCGGTTGCAGCTCCCGTCGTTGATCTTCATGATGAAGGCGCTGCAGCGAGGACAGACCTTGATGTCCTCGGCCTCAGCTGGGGGGAGGTAAGATGGGATGGGGGAGCAGGACAGAATAGTGTGCATCCAGCCCCACATCCTGTCCCAGCCTGTCCCAAGCTCCTCCCATCCCACAGGTATCATGGGGGAGCCAAGCTCCCTCTACACATCCCAGCCCAACTGGCACAGGGACTACGAGACTGCAGCAGAGGCAGTCTGAGGGAACTCTGGCTCCCGGCTTCAGCAGCCCCGCAGGCAGGAGGCACAGAGGCCCACGACTGTGCCAACCCCCAGCCCTGCTGCTCCCACCCTGGGCCAGGGCCTCACCATGGGCCAACTCCTCCGGTTGGGCCAGCTGTGCTGTGGGGGTGGCCAGGCTGGGGGCCGGTGGCACCGGTGCACAGGGGCCGTCAGGGTGCCAGGGCTGCCGGCAGTGGTAGCAGAACTCGGTGCCACAGCCCTCACGCCCACAGGTGAGGCGGGGACATTCGGCACAGCCGTGGGCAAAGACAGCGTAGCTGTGGGGAGAAGGAGGTTGGAACTGGGGTACAGCCGGGTGCCCCCTCCCAGCACAGCCAGGCTGGGCTGTGGCAGTCCCAGTCCTGCACTGAGCTGGAGCCACGGCCCTGGCTCAGGAGAGCCAGGATACAGCCTCACCAGCCCACCCTGTCCAGCACCACAGCCCTGGGGCTCACAGACTATCTAGCACAGCCACGGGCACCAGCCCTGGCAGACAGAGCTGCACAGGCTCTGCAGTCAGACCAGGACTGGACACTTCCCTGGGCACGCCCAGCCCAGCACGGGACCAAGGGATGAGGAACCTAGCCTGGGAAGGGCTCACAGGACACAGGCACACGCTGCTGCTGCGGGGAGGGGGACCCATGCCCACCCCCCGTTCCCGTCCCCATGCCAGGGCAGGTGGTACCTGCAGTCAGGTGCAGGGCACCAGCGGGTGCCAGGATCAGCCGCTAGCAGCCGTCGCAGCAGGAACTCTTCATACTTGTCACGGAGGGCAGGCTCGGGCAGGAGCCGGTGGATATCGGCGGGCTGGAGCGGAGCGGGGCAGTGCGGGCAGGACACCGGCACGCGGCTCTCGCTGACTGCGAGCCGCAAGTACTGCTCCAGGCAGGCCCAGCACGAGCGGTGAGTGCAGGAGGCCAGGCTGGGGAAGGCCTCGGGGGGCTGGGGCAGCAGGCACAGGGGACACTCCTCCAGCGCCTGGCCCTCACCCAGGTGCAGCACCATGTGTGTCTCCTCAGGTTCCTCTGGCTCTGGCTCTGGTTCGGGTGGTGTCTCCCCCGCAACAGCCTGTGGCTTCCGCCGGAAGCAGCCCAGAAGCCGGCGGGGCCCAGGCACACGTGTGGACCGGTCCATGGTGGCCCGTCAAGGTAGCCACCGGATGCTGTTGGGCTACGGAGGGCAGCGGGGAGGTGCTGGCCTTGGTGCAGCCCCCATGGCCCGGCTCCTACCTGGGCCTCACCACAGGTAACAGCAGAGCCATCCCCAGCTGCAGTCGGTGCCGCTCAGCCTGCAGAGGAACTGCTCCTGAGAGCGAGCCTGTGCCCTGGGAACAGGCCCTTGGCACCCACAGAAACCCAAGAGCACCCTGCCAGCAGGCCCCAAGCCTGTCCTGCCCCATCCTGTCTCCTTCAGCTCAGCATGACAAGTCCAGGACAACAGAACTCCCAAATCCCCAGCGAGGGGAAGACAGCGCGGCAACACTGTGACAACCAGCCCAAGCACAGGGCAGTGTGACACACACCCATCCCCATCCCAGGGCTTCAGGGTTCTCCTCCCTGGTGTGAGACATGGCTAAAGCACTTTTCACTGGAGTTCAATTGCCAAGGGACCCAAGACCCGGTTCACTCAGTGACCAGAAGCCAGGTGATTCCACCAGTGAGGTAAATCTGTCCATTTTCTTTACTTAGAGCTCACAAATCCATGGCCACACCACATTCCCTCCCCGTGGTCCTTCCCTCTCTACACCCCGAAGTTGTCCCCTGCCCTCCCCACCTCAACAGCACTGCCACACCCCACAGCCTCCACAGCATTCCTGTGTCAGCTCTGCCAGAGGCAGAAGCCCTGGCATGAGAAGAGGCAGGAATCAGTGACACTCAGGTGAGACTGAGGAGTCCAATCATACCTGCTCTGCTGGGCCAAGCACCGGGTGGCTCTGCATCCCCCCAGGGGGTACAACACTTCCCAGGGGATACAGTGCTCCCCAGGGAGAGGGCAATTGCAGAGCTCAAAACCGGGCAGAGATGGGATTTACGCGGTGGTTGGACAGGAAGAGACAGCCAGGGCTGTACCTGTCAGCGGGGAATCATCGCTGGCAGCACTGCACGGCCACGGCTCCCCCGGGACGGCCACAGCCCGACACATCCAGCGCCCTTGGGCCCTGCAAATGGACAGCAGCGATCCGTGAAGAGGCCGAGCCGCGGCTCACACAGCCAGGGCCGCCTGGACGCGGACCGGAGCCACCGGGAGAGCACAGCGAGGGATGCGGGCGGGGATCGGGTACAACCCCGGCGTACCGCTGGGCTGCACCTTCGGGACCAGCCAGAGCACGGCGTGACCGGGCAGCCAGCGGCCCTTAGGCCCGGCGGGCGAGACGCAAAGCCCCGGGTGTCCCCGGTCTGACCGCGCGGGGACAGCAGCAAGGGACTCACCGGGGTCTGCCCTCGGCGCCGGCGCTCGGCGGGGCCAGACCCGGCGGGCACCGGGGGAGGAGCCGCAGCCGCCCCTGGAGGGACACAGAGACCGTCAGCGTCCGGTAGCGGCCCCGGACCCGGTCCCCCCGGTGCCACCGCCTCCCGCGGACCGGAAGGGGAGGAGCCGCTGTTGTTCCGCCCCGCCCCGAGCCCCGCCCGAGCTCC
>VZRQ01007961.1:71928-82152 GCA_013397975.1 Machaerirhynchus nigripectus | reverse complement strand
GCCCCGCGCTCGGCGCATCCGGCAGGGCCCGCCGTGGCACGGGCCCGCCCGGCGCGGGCTCCGGCCGAGCTTCCTCTCACGGGGGAGGCCTGGCCCCCAACGGGGCCCCTGGGTGGGTTCTGCGCGCCCGGCACTGACTCCCGGCACCGATCCCCGAATGCTCCTTCCCGCGAAGGGTCCCGAGCCCGACGTGTCCCCGCGGTGGGTTTGGGGCCGCGCCCCGCAGCCGCCGCCGGGCTCACCCCAGAGCCACCGCACCGCGCAGCCCCGGCTCTGCTGCCCACCCGGGAGCCGGGCCCGGCACCGGGGTCCTGTTCCACCACTCGCCTCGGCACTGCGGGGTGTATGGGGCGCTCTCAGACCCGGGACCCCCGGCCCTGTGCGACTGGTCAGCTCCTGTCCAGCCGGTGCCCTCGAGCTTGGGTCAGCCCTGGCCGGAGGAGCGAGTGCTGCTCAGCTCCGTGGAGCTGCCTCGCGGGGGCTAGTGGGAGTCACTCCCCGCCCCGGGCACTGAGCAACGTGGGAACAGAACGGCGAGAGAAGGGGGCATGGACTATCCGGCCCCATGTCTCTGTCCCCTCTCCGTTCCCCAGGGCTCTGCCCTGGTCCATGTGCTCAGCGGCTGCACTAGGCTGTGCCGTGCTCCTGCTCCGTCCTGAGGCTCAGTCTCAGCTGCCTGGCAGATGGGGCTGCTCCGAGGGCTGTGCTTCCCTGCACCGGGACAGCTGCTTGGCAGCCCCAGGAGCCTGCCAGGGATTTGGTGACAAAGCTACCAGGAATACCTGTCCTCCCATTCTTCCCCAGACAGGGAGCAGGACTAGGACCTCAGCCCACTGAACCAGTCAGGACAGACAAGCTGTCCCATCTGGGCACTGACATGGCCATTTAGGGGACGGTGCTCTGGGGACACTGTGGCACTGCTGGGCTGAGGGGACAGGGGGTTCCCTCAGTGTGGGACTGGGCTGAGGGGACAGGTGGGTCTCTTGGTATGGGTGGGGCTGGGCTAAGGAGAAAGCGGTCCCTTGGCAGAGGGCTTGAGGCAGGGTCAAGAGTTCCCCCATAATAGCCAGGCCTTAGCACCATGCCCTTTTCTGATGTTTGCATTTCAGGCAGTGCTTGTGGAAGGGGCCTGGAGGCTGGAGGGGCCGCCCCATCCCACAGCATAGGTCAGCCTCACCTCTGGTCTGGGTGGGGCTCTGGGAGCTGGACCCAGCCAGGGCGGCAGCAGCGAGGGGACAGTCCAGGCTGCTTCCCAGGATGGTGCGCAGCTGCTGAGTCTGACAGGCCCCAGGGTTACAGGTCAGGCACAGCATGGGGCCAGCAGGGCATGGCTTGCAGCTGGTAGTGGTGAGCTGCCTCTCCAGCCCCGAGCACCAGCCTGGGGGCACATGTGGGGCACAGGGGCTGCAGAAGGATGAGTCTGTGCCCAGCTGAGAAGTTCCCCTTTGAGAGCCTGGCACAGCCTTCCCCATGCTGCCACCAGTGGCACTGCATGGGGCAGGGGAATGTTTCCTTCAGGACAGAGTGGGCTGGTGTTGGAGCTCCCTGGTGCCAGCCATGCAAGTGCGACCAGCTGCCGGCCCCGGGGCTGGGGCAGTGGCACAGTGAGAGGGGCATGGAGCAGCTTTATGGGCACCCATTTCTTCAGCCTGGGCCAGGCTGTGCCCACCACCTTCCCACCCACCAGGCCCAGCAGTGCTGATGGGTGACAGATCCACCCGTCCTCTCACCCTTCCTGGTGCCAGGGTCTTGGCCAGCCACGCACAAGTGTCGGAGTTTCCCAAGACACCCAGAACAGGCCCTCAGCAGGGTGTTGGGGCAGGCCGTGGCTGTGGGGCTCCTCACTGCAGTGCACAGTGCGGTGGGCTGCTACTGGGTGCCACAGGGTGGGTGCAGCTGCCTGGATCCTTCTGGGACGGGGGACATAGGCAGAGGGGCTGTGCCCAGGCCAGCCAGGCTGACACTGCCCTGTCCCCACGGTGTTCTCAGCAGACACGCTGGTGGGGAAGATCGCTATTCCAGCATACGCCCTGAGCGACGATGACTGCTCCTCTGGGTACCAGCAGCTGAGCGTGGAGAGTGACCCTGAGGAGGGGGGTGAGCCTGGCCCCGCTGCCCTGCCCTGCCGTCAGTGCGGGTTGCAGCTGGCTGCCAGCCTGGGCCAGAGCTGCCTGCAGTGCGCCGGCGCTGAGGGCGGCCGCAGCCAGCGCATCGTCTACTCCTGCCAGCTCTGTCCCTTCGCCTCCCACTACTCCAGCCACCTCAAGCGCCACATGAAGACACACAACGGGGAGAAGCCTTTTGCGTGCCCGCAGTGTGCCTACGCCTCTGCCCAGCTGGTGAACCTGACGCGGCACCTGCGCACACACACCGGGGAGAAGCCGTACCGCTGCACGTGCTGCAGCTTCGCCTGCAGCAGCCTGGGCAACCTCAAACGCCACGAGCGGGTCCACAGCCAGGACAAGCCCTTCCAGTGTGCTGCCTGCGACTATCGCTGCAATCAGAGCCGCAACCTGAAGCGGCACATGCTCAGCCACCGCCTGCCCGAGGGCGAGGGGCCGCACCGGCGGGACAAGGACCCAGGTAAAGGTGGGAGGATGTGGGGAGAGCTGCTGTGGGGGCTTTGGGGCTGGGGCAGGGCACAGATCCTGCCACCGACCCAAAGTCATGTGCTGCCAGGCTCACCGGGGCACTGTGGCTTGTCAGAGCCAATCCTCTCTGGTGCTGCGCTGCCCAACTCACAACCCCATCTGTTTGTCCCACAGAGCCATTGCTGCCAGAGCTGAGCCTGCACGTGGGCAGTGGCAGCGGCCCCTTCCTGCCCGGCTGCGCACGGCTGCGGGGCGAGGAGGCAGCCGCACTGCCCGAGCTGCTCTTCCCCTTCACGTGCCGCATGTGCGGGCTGGTGCTGGACGACGGGTTCGCACAGGACGAGGGCCTGGCTGAGCAGGTCTGCGGGCGCTGCAGCCTGGCGGTGCTGGGCACCGAGCCAGGTGCCAGCCCCCGCAAGGGCACTGGGGACAAGGGCTTCGCCTGCAGCCTCTGCCCCTTCGTCACCCACTACCCCAACCACTTGGCGCGGCACATGAAGACGCACAGCGGGGAGAAGCCCTTCGCCTGCCCGCTCTGCCCCTACGCCTCCGCCCACCTGGACAACCTGAAGCGGCACCAGCGCGTGCACACAGGCGAGAAGCCCTACAAGTGCCAGCTCTGCGACTATGCCTGCGGCAACCTGGCCAACCTCAAGCGTCATGGGCGCATCCACTCAGGCGACAAGCCCTTCCAGTGCAGCCTCTGCAGCTACAGCTGCAACCAGAGCATGAACCTGAAGCGGCACATGCTGCGGCATACGGGCGAGAAGCCCTTCCAGTGCCGGAACTGCTCCTACACCACTGGTCACTGGGACAACTACAAGCGCCACCAGAAGATCCACGGCCACACAGCTGAGAGCTGGGTGAACCCACGCAATGCCAAAGCCCTCCTGGCCCCCCCAGCCGTGGGCACGGCCCTGCCCTGAGACAGCACTTAGCCCGGCAGCAGGCCTGGGGTGCCTCGGTGCCTGCCCTCCCTGGGGGAGAGAGGACAGGCGGGCAACTCTACAGGGGCTTAGGGCTGCCTTATGCCAGGCCCGCAGGCTCACTGGGGCCTCCAGCAGCCCTGTCCTGCCTGGGCAGGGTGAAGTCACAACCGGCGGCTCTGACCCCTGCCCATGCGGCAGCACCGCCGTGTCCCCAGCCACCCCTCCTGCCTGTTTCTGCCTGCCGGAGCCTTCCTCTGCCGGGGTTTGGGGAAAAGGGGGGAGGGGGGAACAGGACTGGTTCCATGGCTGCTGCCGTGCTGGTCGGTGTAATTTATATTGTGTATAAAAGCATTAAACAGTCAGTTTTGTTATCTGCTCTTCACCCTGGGGGCCTTGTTCTGCTGTAGAGGACAGGACAGGGCTGGCACGGGGAGGGGAGGGACAGCAGCCACCCCCCAACAGACAGCCTGGTACCAATCAGGATCCATTTTAATCATTGTTGCAGTGTGTAAACATCAGTTACTGTCCGTTAATGCTCTGTCGGGCTGAGCAGCAGGAGATACGTGGTTACAAGCCTAGATTACGCTGGCGTCTATGAGCGGGTTAGAGGGGACTCGCACGGAGGCCCCTGAGACAGCTTACTGCACTCTGTCTCAGAGCACAAACCTAAATGCTAATTTGGCATTATGGAGCCTGCCTGGGTCTGCCCCCACGCTGGGCCAGGCCTTCCCGGCCAGGACAGGAGCAGCTCTGCCCCCGTGCTGGGCCAGGCCCTGCACTGCAGCTCCAGGGCTCTGCCCGGGCACGCTGTTCAGGTCAAACAAGCCCTCTCCCAGCTGGAGCCAGCAGCGGGAGGAGCTCAGCTGCCCCCACCCCGAAGGCAATGGCGGGCTGGGGGTGAGCTCCCAGCCCCGGGGAGCAGGGTAAGGTGGATGTAGCAGGTGAGAGGCACGTTGATTGCAACCTGGCTGCAGGTCATACATTCCTCAGTGAAGGCCCTTGCTCAGGCCGGGGCTGTCCTGGGAAGGGGGGGCACTACAGATCCTCATCGCCAATGCCCTCAAAGGCATAATTGCCGTGGAAGTCATTAGCACCCACATCGTTAGCAGAGCTGGAGTGGCTGATCCCACGTAGGCTGACGGAAGTGAGCTTGCTCTGTGGAGAAGGGAGATGTTAGGGAGGCCACCCCAGCTCCCCTACCCACTTAGCCTGAGGACTCTGGCGCACCTGCACACAACTCACCGAGAGTTTGGCCATGGGCTCCCGGGAGGCATCAGGTGAGTCCTGTGAGGACAGCACAGTTGGGCAGCACAGGGTCATGGGACACAACACCCACTCGTCCTTCTACCTGCCCCCCTCCCTCCCCAGGGAGTCTGGCTCACTTGAGTTGGTCCAGGACCTGTTTCCCTTTCCAGGGCTCTGGAAGCAGGGCACCACAGCCCTGCTGTCCGCTGGGCTTGCCCCAGCCCTGTCAAGGGGACAGTGGCTCCTTTGGGGTCAGTGAGTTCTGGTACACAACACATGTCAGAGCCTGTGGCTGCACGTCCCCCCACCCAGGGCAGCAGGGCCCCACTCACCAGCAGTGGGGGTGACTTCACAGCTTGCTGGCTGTCTGAGCGCCGCAGGGCCCCATTCACCCGCCGCCGAAACATCTGCAGGAGGGAGCTCAGCTTAGCCACAGGGTCCCCAGCATCAGTTCTGGGGCTTATAAGTGGCCCTGAGGATCTGTCTGCTGGCCCCATCCCGAGGGGAGGACTCAGGACCCAGCCCAGACCCCAGGAAGTCACAGGGCCAGGCTGGGACCCCACCCCAGCGACATCATCCCGCCCCAACCCTCACCTTGCGGATGCTGCCTCCAGATTTTTTCACCATCAGCTCATCTACCATGGACTGCAAGCAGATGCTCAGCATGATCGCCTGCAACGGAGAAGTGTCACAGCGCTCTGTGCACCCCACAGCCTTCCCACACCCCACACAGGGCCCAGCCCAGCCCTTCCCCTCACAGCCACCACCAGCCCACCTCGCAGGCAGTTCTACCTGCGGGCTGGTGATGGTGACCCACTGCAGCCGGTCCTTGCTCATCAGGTACTCAAAAGCCAACTCCAGCTTCACCTCAGACTTCCCTGGGCTGCTCCCCGAAGGGCCATTGCTCATCGGCACCTGCAAAGACACACACCAAGGCTGGGAGCCTCCAGAGGGGAAGTAGCAGCTCCCCAGATGCCAGTGCAGATTGAGGGCAGCACCCACCCAAGTATGGGACACCTGCCCAGTGCCCACCAGCCTTCTGCCACTGCCAGGTCCCCTCAAATGTCCTCACACGAAGGATCCCCTCAGCCCCAAGGCACGATTCAGACCCTCTCCAGGCCTACTGGGCCGGAACCTGGCGTCAGAGCTAGCACCTTTCCCAGGGAGAGGTACCAGCCCAGGCTGGCACACCCAGGTCTCTCCAGTCCCCCCAAACCCCTCCCTGCTCTCCAAGCGTCACTCACCGAGGATGTGACCCGCCAGCACCGCATGCGAGTGACCTTGAAGCTGCCCTCTTTGATCTGCTCGTTCGGCAGCCGCACCTGGAAGTTGAGCTCATTGTTGCCGGCACTGACGACGACGTGGCAACCTTTCTCAGGGAAGTCGGTGACACAGGGGTCGAACTTGAGATAGCCATAGTACTTTAGGGTCTGCGCCAGGCGGATGAACTGCAGGCAGAGCCAGGAATGCTCAGCACTGCTGGCCACCTGCCCGGGCCAGGAACAGGGAACCAACCCAGTACCACACGTCACATGGAGAGGGGCTAGTGCAGTGCCAGAACTGCCCCAGTCATGGCATTGCACCCTCTCCTACCTCCTTCTTGGAGACCTTTTCTTGTAGGGACTTCAGCTGCCGGTGCTGTTCCTTGTTGACAAGGATCCATCCATGTTCAATGTCTGACACCGTCTACAAGCAGCAGAGGTTGGTGGGCGCCTGGGACCGGAGCCACCCAAGCCCCTGCACAGCTGTGGCCAAGGGGAGCAGTGCCCCTCCTCACCTGGCTGTGCCACAGCAACCCTCACCTGCGCATACAGCAAGTTCAACCCCACACGATGCTCCATCACATCATCATCATAGGCCGAGTCCCAGTAGCTGGAAGGGAACCACATGGGTCAGCCTATTCCCCACCTCCTAACAGCGATGAAGAGAAAATCACCCTCCTGTGGGCTGGCTCTCTGGCCAGCTCCCCCCTAACCATCAGTCACTATGCCCTGCTCCCCATCTAAACCGGTTGCCATGGAAAGGCAGAAACGGGCTGAGCACAACAGGGCAGCCCATGCTCCAGTGTTGTGGCCAGGGATGCTCAGGTGTGTTCTTGGGGGCCAAAGCATCTGTGGGCAGCAATGGCAGGAAGGGAGGGTCCCCCTATGGAACAGGGAGCCCTGGGCACCACCCCACTGCTGCCCCGCAGCCCCCCACGCACCTCTTGCGCAGGATGATCTGGAACTCAGGGTTGTGCAGGCTGGTGACCGACACGTAGGGCAGCTCAAACTCCTGCAGCTTTCGCACGACTGCAGGGAAACACCAGCTCAGCAGCAGCTCTGGGCAGCAGGAGCCCCTAAGGCCCCACTGCCAGGGTGCCCCAGGCAAAACAGCGGGGCCCCCTACCCAGGGTAAGGTCCAAGCACACAGCCCTCACTCCAGGCAGGGGGCAGGGCAGATTTCGCACCGCAGTGGGTTCTACTCACAGGAGAAAGCTCCATCCTTGGTCTCTCTCACTAGAAAGAGGCTGAAGTAGCCAACCAGGTCATCTGGCAGATCCAGCTTGGAGGCCACAGCCTGGGAGGAAGAGCAGAGTAGTCCTGGTACAGTCCCAATGTGGTGGCAAGACCCAGCCCGTGTGCATTCTGGGGCCTCCCAACAGCAGGAAGGCAGCACCTCTGCTGCCCTGTGGCCAGGCCTGGGGCTTGTTGCAACCAGGAAACAGCTAGGGGACCCCAAATGTCAATCTGGGCCCATACACACCCATCGGCACACCCATTTCAGCTCCCAGCTTTTCAGCCCCACCAAGTCAACCCTGCTCCACAGTGGGCAGATGGCAGGGGAGGGCAGGGGGGCTACCAGACTGAGAGACCCCCACACATGTGGGAAACCACAGAACGCAGCAGGAGGGGCTGGTCCCACTCAGCATGAGAGCTCTGGCACCTCAAGGACATCCTCTGTCTGGTCCGAGGTAAGGATGGTGACCTTGACCTTCTGCCCATTAGAGAGCAGCACTTCCAGCACCACCTCCTCTGTGGGGATCTGCTGCGTCTCCTGGAGAGAGAAACAGGACTGGCACCCCAGCCCCTCACCACAGACAGAGGGCCCCAGACCGCCCACAGCTCTGCCCCCTCACCTGCTGGGCCTTGCGCAGGAAGCTGTTGAAGGTCTCACTGCCTCCCAGTGTTGGGTCCTGCCGCACTGCAGGAAGGGGCATGAGGAGTCAGGAGTCCCATGGGAAGGGGCAAGGACCCACACCAGTGCCTGGCCCTTCTGCAGCCCCTCACTTTGCCCTCCGACTGTATACTGGGGCAGCCAGGGACCCCCCTGTACATCCCCACTATGGTGGTGCAGGGCAGGGGCTGGGACAGGAGCTGGCATCCAGGGGACAAGCCCATCAAATGCCAGCGCTAGACTGGGAGTTGCAAGATGGGCCAGGGTGAATGGAGCAGTGCAGGGAGGAAGCCACGGGCAGTGCCCCAGTGCCCTGCACAACCGAGCCGGGGCAGGCCCAGCTTACCAGCCTGCATGTACTTCTCCAGCTGCTCCCGTCGCTGCTCTACTTCCGCTGGGGTGAGCGTGAAGATCTTCTTTGGGGGAAAGGCTGGGACCACATTGGCGCCATACTCCTTCCTTAACTAGGATAAGAACAGAGTGCTGCAAGAGCCTCCAGGGAGATGGGGGCTGCCCTGATCCCCCACCCCAGCTGATCCCCAGGGACCTAGCAAGGGGAGCAGAGAGCTTGCCAGTATCCCTTATCCACGTGGGAAGCCAGCAGCATGCAAGAACCCAGATGGAATGTCACAGACTGGGAGCAGGCACCTCCGCACCCACCGCCCTCCCTACCTGCTCGTGTAGGCCCAGGAGCTGGCTGTAGCGCACCCGGCAGTGCAACACCCCGTTCACGTGGATGTTGTAGGCCTGCAGGGAAAGAGGCCAGTCAGATCCCAGCACCTGTCAGATGGAGGAATCCCAGCACCTGCCCAGCTCGGGGCACATAGGATGCCAGGGAGCATCCAGGAAAAGGCAATACTCCTGAAGACCAAGGGGCAGATGGTCAAAATCGTTCAGGAAGTATGAGCACATCCAAGAGATGTGCCCGCTGGACACCAAGAAGGTCTAACCCAGCTGGTGGCTGCCCAGCAATGGGGAGTAGAGTCACACTGCAGCCCCGCAGACATGGGTGTCCCCATGCCAACAGACAAGGACACCCCTCCCCACTCCCAGGGGTTCACACAGAGCTGGTCCCTGGCTGTGCTTCCTCTGCTCTGGCTCAGCTCCTGCTGACGCCACAGGCAGAGCACAGCTACGACTGCAGAACATACAGGGCCTCGCAACTCCATGGCCCACCTCCCGGCACCTCACCATAGCTTGAGTCCTTGCAAGGGACAGCACTGTCCTCACAGCTCCTGCCATCACCAGGGCAGTGTTTGGGAGGGCGAGAGGATGGATGTGAGCCTCCAGCCAGCCATGGCAGCCCAGCCTCCCATGGATGCCCCCGGTGCCCTCCTGCTCCTCAGCGTGGGGACTGCCCAAGGCTCGGCAGAGGTCCCAGCCCAGCCAGGCTGGAGCTCACACTGGAACCTCCCAACCCAAAGGCAACAGCCCAGTGGCTCAGGGTTCCTGTGGAGGAACCAGGAGGGACAGGGGTGGTACAGGCAGCACCCATGCCTGCCCACATCAGGGCTCTCCATGAGGTCACAGCTCCTGCCCAGCCCCCTGGGCTGCCCAAGGGCTCTCCCCAAGGTCTCCCCCAGACCTGAGGAGCCTCCGCAACAGCGGAGAGCAAAGTGCAGGGGGGTCACGGGGCTGAAATCTGAAATGCCTCGAGGGCTGCCTGCTCCTTTGGCCCTTGAGCAACTGCACCTCCTGCGGATCGCCAGGTCTCCATCACTGCTCACCGCCGCGTCCGTGCCCCAACTCAGGCTCCCGAGGGGATCCCCCGGAGAGGGATTTCGGCACAGAGGGCAAGCGTTGGAGTCTCCCCGGGGTCGTGAAGCCCAGGGCTGCCCACCCTTATCCCGAGAGCACCGATCCGAACCCTCCGCCCAGCCGGGGGGCTCTGCCCGCCGCTGCCAGACCCGGGAGGGGGTCTGGGCACTCGATGGCCACCGCCACTCGGTAGTAGCGTCCCCCGGCTCCTCTCCGGAGGCGCTCACGGCGCAGGGAGCAAAACAGGAAGCCGGGACAAACGGACGGACGGGCGGGCCAGGATGAGCCGGAGCTGGGGATGAGACCGGACGGGGCCCCCGCGGGCTGCCCACCCCCGCTTCGGCGCCCGGGGCAGGGCAAGGTCCGGACATCCCCGGGGCGGTTCCAGGGACCTCCCGCGCCCGATCCGGAGGCGCGGGGGCGTCGGGGCCCAATCCCTGCCCGGCCCTGGCACAGGGCGCCGGCTGGGGACGGCGGTGGGCCGGGACATGCCCGCTTCGCCCGGCCCCGGTCCCGGTCCTGATCCCGACTCGCCAGCGCGCCGG
>VZRQ01007961.1:52140-62480 GCA_013397975.1 Machaerirhynchus nigripectus | reverse complement strand
GCAGGTACGGGGTGCTGCTCACGCCATGGCAGGGGATGTGAGGAGGGGGTGCTGGGCCTGCCGGGTGCGGGGTCACGGCTGAGGTCTGGCATGCACTGCAGGCGGGAGCAGAAGCACTCGCAGTGGGAGTTCCCCGACTGGATCCCGCTGGCACACAGTTGGATGTGTCTCTCTGACAGGTACCATGGGAGCAAGGAGGGAGCAGGGCCAGAGGAAACGTGG
Source organism: Machaerirhynchus nigripectus (assembly GCA_013397975.1). Classification (NCBI taxonomy): domain Eukaryota; kingdom Metazoa; phylum Chordata; class Aves; order Passeriformes; family Dicruridae; genus Machaerirhynchus; species Machaerirhynchus nigripectus. The sequence goes on along the minus strand of VZRQ01007961.1, from coordinate 62,258 downwards.
GGCAGGTCCCAGCAGTGTCTGGGGTGAGCAAGGGCATAGGGGGGCTATGCTCCCACACCCCTCTGTGTGTCTGCCGTGGGCTTTGGGGGTCTCTTGGATTTGGCTGTAGAGCCACGTGGCCAGTAGCAGGGGCTGTCAGGCCGTGTGGAGGCTGGGTTGGTGCTGGGGCACGGGGTTGTGCTGGGGTGATTGGGTGAGGGGTGGGGAGACCTCCTCTCACCTTCTGCCTGCACAGCGAGGCTGCCCCGTACCTGCCGGCAGAGGAGAAGTCTCCCCTCTTCTCCATTCAGCGTGAGGGCATCAAGGACGATGGTGCCTTGTACAGGTTAAACAGGTGTGTGATGGGGCGTCCCCAGGCCCAGCAGGCTGTTGGCTGTCAGGCTGTCCCCTGCCTGTTGTGGCAGTGGCTGTCAGGATGTCCCCAGGCCTGTCTGGGACCAGTGGTTACCCCCAGAGTTGCAACCATGGGTTGGGCAGCCGGCCCATACTGTGCCCTGGGGTTCCACCAGCCCCAGCTCTGCAGAAGCCCTCACCCCTCTCCCCCCAACAGGTTCAGCTCTCTGCAGCCCCACCCAGAGCGCCTGGATGTCTCCTTCTTTGTGGGCGGCCCAGTGTGGGCAATGGAGTGGTGCCCGACCCCAGAGGGCTCTGCAGCCCCCCAGTATGTGGCTGTGTCCTGCCACAGGAGCATGGAAGAGACACACAGTGTGTCTGGGCTTCACTCGGGCCCTGCACTCCTGCAGCTCTGGGGCCTGGGCATGCTGCAGACAGAGCAGGGGTGAGTGGCCGGGCCTGGGGCTGGGACTGCCCAGATCCTGTGTCCTTCGATGGCTGAGTGGGTGGTGAGGCTTGTCCTCAGAACAGAGCCTCCCAGAACCCCGAGGAGGCTGTGCTGGTGGCCAGCTCTGCTGGTGGTGTACACTGGTGTGTAATGGAGCTGCTGGGCACCAGCTGTCACGTTCCTCACGGCCCAACTCACACCCACAGCTCTCCCAACAAAGCCAAGCTGGCCTATGCCATCGCTGCTGACTACGGCTGTGTGTGGGACATGAAGTTCTGCCCCAGTGGTGCCTGGGAGCCACCCACCGCAGCCCGGATGGTGAGTGCTGCTCAAGGGCTGCTCTTGTGTTCCCTAAGGGTCCTGAGAGGTGACCCCATGTCTGAGCCCATCCTGTCCATCCCCAGCACCCACAGATGAGCCGGCTGGGCCTGCTGGCCGCCGCCTTCTCAGACGGCAGGGTGGTGGTGTATGCTCTGCCGCACCCTGGGGCCCTGCACCACGCCAAGACAACCCAGGTAAAAGGTAGGAAGAGCCACACCACCGAGCAGGGGCGTCCTGGCCCTCCTCCCGCTGTGCCAGGGTGGGGCTGCAAGCCCCAGGCTGGGCACCTCTGCCCACAGGAGCCTGCTGTGCTGGGGAGCTGCCAGCAGGACCGTGCCCCGGCCTGGGAGCTGCATGGTGGGAAAGTGAGCTCACCTGATCCCCAAGATGGGGACCCTGCTGCCCCCAGCCTGGCATCTGTTACAGGTATGGTGTGGGATGCAAGGCTGCTTCTTGGGGGCCTGCTTTGAGTACTCTTGTGCGCCAGTGCCGAGGCCTCGCTTCCAACGGCTTCCACAATTCCATCGTGGAATTCCAGTGGGGAAGAGCTCCGGCCTTACCCTCAGCCTGTGAGCAGAGGCCGTGTGCGAAGTGATGCTGTGGTTCCGTCCCAGGGACACTGCAGCAGCCTGGCTGGGATGTAGCTCCTGGGCAGCCCCCCAAAGCTGGGTGCTGGGAGGGGACTCTCAGCTGCATCACTGTGGCCATAGCGGGGTGCAGGGTGTGGTGCAGCCACAAAGTGTGTCCCTGGCCATTCCACATCTCCCCGCTGCCAGAGCTGCTCCTCCCAGCCTGGCTGAGCCACGGGTCAGGGCAGGACAGGGAGCGCTGGGCCAGCTCAGGCTGATGGTGCCGGTAATAGACTGTGCCGGAGCCGAGCGGGATTGATGGCTGGTGCGTGCTGGCGGTGGGCACTCAGCCGTGGCCGACAGCCTGCACTTCCGTGCTGACAGTGGGAAATGGGCTCCCTGTGCCCAGGCACAGCTCCCAGTCCCCCCAGCCCATTGGCTGGCTGCGGGTGTCTGGGCTGCTGCCGCAGCCCCCACGTGGCACCATGTGGTGGGGGGCCCACCCAGCTCCTGCCAGTGAGGAGCCCGGCCCGTCATTGGCTGCGGCTGCACAAGCTGTGACTGCACCTCATGGCTGGGCTGGAGCGCTGGTTCCCAGCCACAGGGTCAGTGCCAGGCTGTGGTGACAGGCCGTGCTGGGAGCACCCAAACTGGCATGGCTGTGCTGGCTGTCCCCGGGGGCAATGGGGACCCGCATCCCTGTTTCCTGCCTGGCAGAGCTGGGGCTGGTCTCCATACCACATCCCAGCTGTCACAGCTGGGCAGGCAAGAGGCACAGCTCCTCCCTGTCTCCGCCCATGGCTGTCGTGCTTCAGGCTGTGATGGGGATGACAGCCCCACACAGGGGGTTAGGGACCCCAGGCCCGAGGGATGTGGGACGGGGTCCTCACAGTGCTCATTGGGTGTTGCTGGTGGGGGGGATTCTCAGGTAGATGGAGCTGCTGCGTGGTGGTCCTGTGGGCATCCTGCCCTGAGGTGTTGGGTGCTGGGTCTCTACAGCCCGCCCTCCCCAGGAGTGCTACCTGGCTGCTCCAGTCCTGTCAGCCATGGAGCAGATGTCCTGCACAGCTGCTCTCTCCCTTCCTGGAGCAGTCACAGTCAGGTCTGGCCCCTGTGTGTCACTGTGTCACCTTGACTTTGGTGCTGGCTGTAGTGGGGCAGGAGCACGTCATCTCTGCCTGCGGCACGTTTCAGGGGCTACTTCCTCCAACACCCAGGCAGGCCTGGCTGCCAGGGGCCCTGCCGCTTGCCAGTTTGCTTCAGTCGCTGCTGTGCTGGGGACACTCCTCTGGGGGGATGGCAGGACAGGGACTGGGAGCCCTGGCCAGGGCCATGAGGAGCTGCAATCTAGGCTCCAGGCCGGGAGCTCCAAGGACAGCCGATGCCTGCCCTGACCCCCTTCTGCTCTCTTTTAGATGGGTCCCTCCACAATCACCTTATCTGCAAGGTCAGTGTTCCTCACCACGGTGATCCCTGTCAGGGCCGGCACCCGGCGAGCCCCTCAACCGGTGCAGGTGGCAGAGCCTGGGGAGCCGAGGCACCTGCAGAGTGTTGGAGGGGCAGAGCAGTGTCATGCTCCCACCCCTGGCATCCCGCTTTTGGGGCATGGATGGCACCGGTGCGGGACTGTGACCCGGGGCTCTGCCTTGGCCCCCAGGTGCAGTGCATCGCCACACTTCAGGTGGGCTCCATCCAGGCAGGTAATGCGTCTGAGTGTGGGCAGTGCTTCTGTCTCTCCTGGATGCCTTCCAAGCCCCACCATCACCTGGCAGCAGGGTTTTATGACGGTGAGTCTCTTCCTGTGCCCTGCTGCAGCACTCGGGGAGCAGCCCTCACCCTGGCAGAGACCCTGGAGCCTTGTGCTCAGCCTCAACTGGTGCTGGAACCTCTGCCCGTCCCTGGGTTGGGGCAAGGCTTCTCTGGGCTGGCTGTTGTCATTCTCATGTACCTCCACTGGCTGTCCCTGTCTGTAGCTCTGGGTTTATCCACCTCTGTTGAACTTGCCTAGATGGAATTTTCTGCTAGGCTTCCAGTGGTCCACAGCTCTGTGCTCTGTTGCTAGGACCTGCTACCATGCTGTCTGCTTGGAGCCCCAGCTCCAGCCTGGCCACCCTGTCCCAGCCTGTGCTGCTGCTGTGTCCTGACACCATCCTGTCCCGCTCTCAGCCCCAGCCCTAGCTCCAGCCTGACTGCTGTGTTCCACAGCTCCTGCAGCCCTGCCTGGTCCACTGCTGCTCCCCACTGAAGCACCTGTACCACTGGTAGTGCCTCATGGACACAAGTCTCTCCACAGGCACCGTGGCAGTGTGGAACCTGCTCACCAAATCCCTGCTGCAGTGCGTGCACCAGCCTGACACCTCCCTCAAGCTCTACCCTTTCCAGTGCTTTCTAGCCCATGACCACGCAGTCCGGAGCATTGAGTGGTGCAAGGCTGACAGGTGAGGGCAGGAGCAGGCACAGGCGCTGCCAGGAGAGGGGCTCCTGCCTGCAGGAGAAGGTCCTTTGTCAAGAAGGGCTCTGGAGGCCATGGAGTTGTTGGCACTTGGCTCTCTGCAGCACCGGGGAGGTTGGGTTGGGCTTTCCAGGGTGAGGGCAGTTGAGCCACTGCAGGACTGGGGCCACCTGGTCCCCAGGACAGCACCCTGCTCCATGCTGGGCTCTCAGTGATCCCTTTCTCTTGGTTCTCAGCAACTTCCTGGTCACGGTAGGCAGCGATCGCAAGATCAAGTTCTGGGACCTGCGGCGGCTCTACGAGCCCATCAACAGCATCAAGCGGTTCCTGAGCACCGAGGTGGCCTGGCTGCTGCCCTACAATGGCATCACTGTGGCCCAGGACAACTGCTACGCCTCGTGAGTGCTGGGGGCCAGACCTGCTGCCAGGGCCTGGTCCACCTTCCCAGGGGCCCCTCTGGCTTCCCCCTCCCTGAGACTGTCCAGCTGTGCCATGGCAAGGGCAGGCTCTGCTTGTTTTGGGTCACACTGCAGTGGCACAGTGTGACATGCCCTCTGCCATGCCATCCTGTGGCATGTGCTGGGGTGGCACCCTGGGTAGGGTGGCCAGGGGATGGCCTACCCATGGACTGGGCAACGGGGGTGCTGCTAAAGGGGTTTGGGGTCTCAGTGAGTTCTTGGCCTCTGGGAGCTGCCTTGAGCTGCCTCAACTCTATGACATGCTGCTAGAGCAAGAACAGCCCTGTCACCACCCTGGGCCAGTTCTGGGGGGAGGTGGGCTGTGCCTGGCTCTTGCAGTCCTTGCTGGCAGCACAGTCAGGCATCCCATGCCTCATTCTGTCCCTTCCACCACAGGTATGGGCTCTGCGGGATCCACTACATCGACGCCGGGTACCTGGGCTTCAAGGCCTATTTTGTGGCCCCTCGCAAGGGCACCGTGTGGGTAAGGGCCAGTGCAGGGCCATTGTGTCCCAGAGGCCAGGTCAGCACCAGCTGGGGCCCAGGCTTGCGGGTGGGGTGACACTGCCCGGCTGGGGGTGGTGGGGACCCCGTGCCCTCCAGCCCTCTGTCCCTGCAGAGCATCTCTGGCTCGGACTGGCTGAACACGGTAGCTGCGGGTGACATCACCGGCGAGCTGGTGGCAGCGGTGCTCCCCGACCTGGCTGTCAACCCCCTCAACGTCAAGCGCTCCTCGGACCGCAGATTTGTGAGTGACCACTGTGCTCGGGTGGCCCAGCCCAGCACACAGGGCCAGCGGGGGTGGGGGGGGACCATGGGAAGAGTGTCCTGGCCCCCCATCGCACTGGTCTGTGGTAGTCCCTGTCTGCAGAGGAGCAGCAGGATCTCCTTGTGCCCTACCCTGAGCTTCTCTCACCCACAGCCGGTGTACAAAGCTGACCTGCTGCCCTGCAGCCCTGACGGGCCTGAGGGCACTAAGCAGGCGCTGCCCAGGACCCATCGCTACAGTGAGATGGTAGCCAGGAGCTACATCCGATTCCAGGACACAGACCTGGTAGGAGAGGGCAGGGGGCAGCCAGGGTCCAACCCATGAGCAGGGCTTGTGGGGCTGTGGCTGGGCAGTGGGGGTGGCAGGGCCAGGAGATGCTGCTGGTGTATTGGGGCAGCCCCTTACCTCAGGCAGAGCTGGGATAGTGCATGTGGTGCTCCTGCCTTGGGCCCACAGCCCAAGGTGCTGCCATCACTTTCCAGCGCAACTTCCAGAACTTCCCAAGCCGGGAACCCATGCGCCGGATGCACATGCAGGAGCTGAAGGCAGAACTGAGCCTTGACCGCCTGCAGCTGGAGGCCCTGCACAAGGTGAGGGGGCCGGGCTGAGCCCAAGCCCCAGCCCCAGCCCCAGCCCTGTGCGCAGATGGCTCTGCTCTGAGGGCCCGAGTCCCAGCGCCGCAGCCCCCTCCCTTATGAACCCCTCTCTTCCCTCAGGTGCGCTTCAGTCCCAACCTGGACTCGCAGGGGTGGGTGGTGTCAGGCGGGCAGGCAGGCATTGTGCGGGCACACTGCCTGGCAGGGCTGGCCTCCGGCGTGGGCCACCAGCTGCTCCCAGAGTGCCGGGCCCGCTTCAGCTTCCTCTATGGAGACACACGCAGCAGCCCTGGCCCCGCCGAGGGCTCCCTGCTGCCAGCAGAGTAGGGGCGTCAGTCCCTCGTGCTGCTGCCATGTGCTCGCCCTGGGCAGGAGTTGGGACTGGGGCCAGATACGCTGGCCAGGAGCTGCAGCCCCTGTCAGTGCTGCTTTCCCGATGGGTGTCTGCTGCAGGAGGGACAGCTGCTCCCAGCCATTCCCTGGGATGCTCTGGACACTTGTCTTCATCCTCTGGGCCTGGAAGGATCCGTAGTGTTTGGTCTGAGCTGAGCAGGGGTGGTGGGACCTGCGCGTGTCCTGGGGTTGAGCTGTGGGTCTGACCCCACAGCGGTGCCCAGGGGCTGCACCAGCACGGGGCTGTGCTTGTGCTCGCCTCCATCCCCACTGTGCGCCAAAGGGCGGGGAGGGGGCCGGGGGCTGTGGAGTCGCTCACATTGAGCTTGTGTTCAGCTGTGCAGAATAAACGTGGTTGGTTTTGTATGGCTGTGGTGGTGCTGGCACCAGGGCAGACATGGCTGGTAGTTGTGGCTGTAGGGGCCCACCCCCAACTCCACCATTTCCCTCCCCATGCCCCTCTGTATGCTGCACTGCTGCTGCTGCTTCAACACATTTATTGGCAGCGCTGGCACTGCTGCTGGCACAGATGGACAGATGGACACCAGGGGCACAGACACAACTCAGCAGAGGGGATGGATCAGGCCCAGGCCCAGCAGGATTCAGATGGAGCCCAGGCAGCAGCATGGGGGGCTGGGGCCAAGGCCAGGTCTGAGGTCCCCCATGGAGGATGTCCCTTCCTGCCAGGACAGACAGGCTCCCTGGGGACCGGGTGGTGGGGCAGGATTCTGCCTCAGAAGCTGTGGCACAGCAGGGAGTGGAAGATCCCAGGGAGCCCCTGTGCTCCACAGGCCAGGCCATGTGTCCATCCCCCCCAGGATGCCACGCTGGAGTTACTGTCCCACCCCAGGGCTCCGCAGTAGTGGGGTGGGCAGAGGGGAGGATGGGATCTCAAGCACTGCCCTGCTCTAGTGCAAGGAACTGGGGCCAGGGCCAGGGCTGACCCAATGTAGCAGCGGTTGGGGGTCTCAGGCGTGGGGGTCCTGGCAGTGGGGGCAGCATGCAGTCTCCTCCTGGTGCCGCTCCACCTGTACCGTGCACAAGGCAAAGCCAAACCTGCTCTGGAGCCGGGCAGTGACCTCCTGCAGCACCATCTCAGTGTCAGCACTGGCATCTAGGAGCAGCAGGGCAGGGGCTCATTCCTGGCATGGCCAGCGGGAAGCCCTGGCCGTGCCCTGTGTGCATCACTCACCCACAGCCACGTGCACTGACACCGCAGGGTGGCTCAGTGTCAGCGCCCAGAGATGCAGGTCGTGGACACCCCGCACCCCGCTGGCCCCCAGCAGCACCTCCTTCACTGCATCGAACTCGAGGCCCCGCGGTGTTCCTGCCAGCACCACCTGGTCACAGGGGGCCACCCTTGGCCCCCAGCCATATCCCCCACCTGGGTGAGAGCTCCCAGTGGAAGCAGTTGGGGCTGGGGCTTCCCCAGGGGAACCAGGCTGGGCATGGTGGCTCTGGGTGAGACAGCCTCACCTTCGAGCCAATGCACCCACCTGGGGTGGAGAGGAGGGACTGGGAGGATTCAGGTGGGGCAAGCGAAGGACAGAGGAAGTGGAGCTGCCTCATGGGCAAAGTGCTGTGGCAGCTGCAGCTCGAGGAGCTCCTGTGCCCACCCTCCACCTGTAGTCTCACACCCGTCTCACTCACTGCTCACCTTCCATGAGGACCCTGATGACGTCTCTGAGGATCGTGATAGTGGAGCCAAGGACAAAGACTGAGAAGAAGAGGGTGCTGATGGGGTCTGCAATCTTGCACTGGGGCTGCAGAGAGCAGGGTCTCTGTGAGGCTGGGGGCAGAGCCCACGTGGCACCCTGGGTGGGACTGGGAGAGCTGTTCCCACAGGCAGCACTGGGGCAGCCCAGCCTGGGCACCTTGAAGTAGATGATGGTGGCAGCCACGAGGACACTGATGCTCTGCAGCAGGTCACCCACCACATGGACGAAGGCTGCCCGCACACTGGTGCTGCCAGGCAGGGGGCCACAGCTGGGCTGGCAGGCTGCAGAGCTCTCCAGCTGCTCGTAGGCTCCTGTGCCATGGCCATGGCCATGGCCAGCAGGGGACTGGTGCAGGATGTAGGCCATGCTGGGGAGAGCAGGGCTGGCTCAGTGCTACACTGACAGGGCACGGGGGCCCTGCTTGGGCAAAGGGGACACAGGCAGTCACACTTGGGTCTTGGAACAGTGAAGAGGAGTGGGGTTGGAGGCACAGCAGGGCTGGAAGGTGTGCAGGAACAGGGCAGAGGTTTGGTCCTGGGGCTCGTGACAGGGCTTGGGAGGTGCTGCTTGGGGGACCAGGGAATGTGAGGCGTGGGGATGTAGACACACAGATTGGAAGCCCTGAGCATATGGGGGACAGGGAAGTGGGGGAGGCAGCACCTGGGGGCACAAGGCTGGAGCACAGGGACATAAGGTGACCTGGGGGCACAGTTGGGGTTCTTGGGGTTCCAGGGGCATAGGTGGGGCAGGACTCAGGCTGATGGTGTGCAGGGACCACGGGTGCGCAGCCCCATGTGGGACATACATCAGATTGATGCCGACGGCGCAGGCAGATGTGGCCAGCATGGCTTGCGCCTCGATCTCGTAGTCATTGCTGATGATGCGGGCGGCTGCCAGATAGACGAGGGCTGCAGTCACCACCCAGATAGAGAGGACAGAGGCCAGCGCACCCAGTGTCTCTGTGGGATGGGACCCATTAGCACCCACCCTGGCCAGGGGGGTCCCGTGGGGTCCCACAGGGCCGTGCCCCTCAGCTCACCTGAGCGATGCCAGCCAAAGGTCATGGTCTTGGTGGGTGGGCGGTTGGAGACCCAGAGGGAGAAGAGGCTGACGGACATGCTGCCCACGTCTGTCAGCAGGTGGGCTGCATCTGTCATGATGGCCAGGCTGTGTGCCAGGTACCCACCTGTGGGCACAGAGAAGCTGGCACCCTGTGCCCCGCTAGCAGCCCCCCACCCCGGCCCAGCCCCCATTACCTATCACCTCCCCTGCCATGAAGAGGCAGCAGACGGCGCAGGCGACGCTCAGCTGCTGGCAGGCCTGGAGCCTGCCCTGCTCAGGGCTGGGGGTCGGGGGGCTGCAGCGGCAATGGGGAGCTGGAGCCGGGGGGGCCGGCAGTGCCGAAGTGTCTCGAGAGCCTGTGAAGAGACTAGGGGCGGGGGTAACTTCCCGGCAACACCGGATCTGGTGCTCCTGCCCAGAACCCCCGAGGGTCCTGCTACCGCCCACTGGTATGCAGCCAGGCAGTTGGTGAGGCACCTGCGGAACCCCCACCCCGGGACCGGCAGCAGTAGCAGGAGGCGGTGGCACGGGGCTCCCGCCGGAACCGGAGCCGGGAGTGGTGCGGGTACCCGCGGGGAGGTGCCGGTGGGAGCGAGGTGTTGCGCCTGGGGCCGAGCTGCGGGACGGGCCACCGGTGCGGAGACGTGAGGCGTGGGGAAGGGGCGGCGGGGGCCAAGGTCCTGGTGCGTGGGGCAGCAGTGCAGGCGCGGGGAAGGACAGCCCACCGGGACGGGGGCTAATGGCTGTACGGTACCGGTGTGGGCAGGTGATGGATGGATGGTACCGGTGTGCATAGGTGACGCTTGGGCGCTGATGGGTGCTGGACGGACACCCGAGGGGGGAGCGGGGCTGGCGCACGGTGGGGCTGGTTCCGCTTGAGCGGAGGTGCCGGTGTGAGGCTGAGCGTGCCGGTGGCAGGGTGACGGTGCGAGTGGCAGACGGTCAGGGCTGGCGCGGGGACTGCGGAGGTGCCGATGTCCCCGATGTGTCGGATGGATG
>VZRQ01007961.1:5476-16905 GCA_013397975.1 Machaerirhynchus nigripectus | reverse complement strand
GAGAACCCCCACTTCTGCCCGGTATATTTCACACCCCCTTCTCCCAGACACCTCCTCCAACCACCTCCCCAGTGCCCTGCAGTCCCCCCTGCCCGTTCCCCACCTCCCCACCTGATCTCATTGACACGGGGCAGGGGGTGCATCACCACCATCCTCTCCTTGGCCCGGGTCATGATGTGGGGTGTGAGGATGAACTGCCCGAAGCACTGAGGGGACACACAGAGCCCTGAGCTGAGGCAGGGGAGTCCCCATGCCCCTGCAGGGCAGCAGGACCTAGGTACCCCTCACTCACAGCCTCGTACTCCTCGGCCCGTTGGAAGCGTTCCTTCTGGATGCGGGTCATGTAGAGCACATCTGTGTCTGGCAGTGCTTCCTCGATGCTCCCAAACTCCTCCTGGGGCAGCACCGTAAGTTTGGGAGGGGGGCACAGGGCCAGGGAGTGTGCGGGGGCCAGCCCCCCACCCTGCTCCTCACCTGCTGGATGCCCCTGGAGGCCACAAAGCTGGTGATGTCGGGGGGCATGCGGAGGCCGGGAGGGGTCACGTAGCGCAGGTTGACACGGTACTGGGTGAGCAGGCGGGCCAGGGAGTGCACCGTGCGCCCATGCTTCAGGTCACCCACCATGGTGATCTGGGGAGAGTGGTCAGCCCAGCCTGTCCATGGCCCCTCAGGGCCTAGACAGGGCCCCTTGGCCCCCTTGGTCATGCCCTCTGGCCCCTGCACCTCACCGTCATCCCATTGACTGTGCCCAGCTCCTCGCGGATGGTGAAGATGTCCAGCAGCGCCTGCGTGGGGTGTTCCCCCACCCCGTCCCCGGCGTTGATCACTGGCTTGCGGCAGTGCCTGGCGGCCAGCTGGGAGCACCAGCAAGGCAGGGTAGGTGAGCGCAGGCAGGACACAATTCCCACCAGCCCCCGCCCAGCTGGGGACCACGTCCCTGCCCCATAGCACAGGTCACCATCCCTGCCATTGGGCAGGGTCCCAGTGCCTCCAGAAAAGGACACAGCTTCCCTCAGCCCCTCTCACCTCGACAGCGCCAGGCTGGGGGTGCCGCAGCACCAGCACGTCAGCGTAGCAGCACATAGTCTGCACAGAGTCAGCCAGCGACTCGCCCTTCTGCACCGAGGAGGTGGCCTCGGAGAACGACAGGACAGAGCCACCCAGCCGGCTCATGGCTGCTGCAAAGGAGCTGCTGGTCCGCGTGCTCACCTCGTAGAACATGGTCGCCATCACCTTCCCCTGCAGGGCCGGCCTGTCACCTCGGGGAGCCCTGGCAACCCCGCCCGGTACAGGGCTCCCTCGGGGTGCCCAGAGCACAGGCGGTCACCCTGTGCTCGGCTCACCTTGAGGATGTCCAGGCTCCGCTCCTTCTGCACCAGCATGCGTAGGGTGTGTGCCACGTTGAACAGGTGGGACAGCTGCAGGGACAGGCGGCGCGGGAGGCACCAGGGCTCAGCCGGGGCACAGGAAGCACCACAGCACCCACAGCCCCTGCACCCGCCCGGCCAGGCACCTGCTCCTTGGAGAACTGCTGGACAGAGAGGACGTGCTGCCCGACAAGGGGATGCAGCAGCGGGGAGGTCTGGAAGTGGGCGGCGCGCTGAGGGGAGGCCTGGCGCGGGCCAGGGCCCAGTGGGTAGAAGTGGCTGTCCTGGACCACCGCCGTATCTGTGGCAGCGAGAGCAGCCGGTCAGTGCACGAGGGTGCCCCGAGGAGCCCTGCCACCAGCCATGGACCCCGGATCCCCACTGCGGGGCCCTGCCCCACTCACCCAGCTCCACTGCCTTCCTGCTGACCTTCTCACGAGTGTCCTCAGCTGGGTGGGAGAGGGGAGGAGTGGTGTTAGGGGTTGTGGGGAGTGGTGGCAGCCCAGGCCCTGCTCTCCTCCCAGCATGCTGCCAGTGTGGCACAGCCCTCCTGGCACTTGGCAACACCAGGTGAAATCAAGATGGGCCTGACGCCAGGGTGATGGTCAACCAGAGACAGGCAGTCCAAGCCCCACATTGTGCTGTGACCCTCTCCCTGCACGCCCCGCAATTCCCAATTGGCCACCCCCAAATCATAGTGGCAGGCGAGGGGTCCCCAAGGTGCCGCATGGGCTGGGGCAGGAGGGCAGCAGGCGGCACGGCCGTGCCCTGTCCTACAGCGCCCAGTCCTGGTGCTGGGTGCCGGCAGGGGCCCGTGGCAGGCAGAGGGGCCCGTGGCAGGCAGCGCAGGCAGCCCGGGGCCCGCACGGCACCTCGGGGAGGGGATGCACTCATGGGCTGTAGTTAGTGCCATTAGTGAGTCTCCCCCCGACATTACCGGTGCCTCGGGCGCCCGGGCGGTGTGTGGCTCCCAGCCTCCGGAATGCTGAACGGGACACAAGGGCCGGCGTCAGCAGGGCCGCCCAGCCACGGTCCCAGACCCGGCCCCGGGCAGCGTGCCCGCTGCCCACCCACCGCACCGGCCGCCCCCCTACCTGGCAGCCCGGGGTCGGAGGCTCGGTGGATGCGGGGTGGGAGGTGGAAGCGCGCGTCACCCGCAGGGCCGGGCCGGCGGGGACTGGCGGCTCGTCCACGCAGCACGTCACCAGCCACGTGCCGGGACTGCTCGGGGGTCTGCAACGAGAGACCGAGCTGGAGATAGGGCACAGAGGGACCCCCTGCCCGCTCCATACACCCCAATACCTTCACACTCTCCTTGGTGGGGGCCCCATGTGGCAGCAGTGCAGCTCCCGAGGACCACTTCTTCACATCCTGCCCATAGCCAGGGGGCACCAGCACCTGCAGTCATGGCAGAGATGGGCTTGGGGAAATGGGGTCAGTGCTGGGGGACCCCCTCTATGATTGGGGACACCTCAATACAGATGTAAAAGGACCCAGGACCTACCTGCCCGTCGATGTAGGCAACCTCCCCACGCAGGACTACCCTCCGCACTGTCCCCTTCACCTTCATGCCCTCAAACGGGGTCCAACGGGCCTTGGAGAAGACTGTGCTGCTGGGGATGATCCATTCGTGCTCCAGGTCCACCTGCCAGGACAGTGGGTCAGAGACAGAAGGGTGGGGGCTGGACCTGGGGCGGGTAGGCATGGACCCACCTCCACATAGGTGTCCTCCTGCACTGGTAGCCCGAAGATCTTGCGAGGGTTCTCATAGAGGCGCTGGACGATGTCCTCCACACTGAGTCGCCCCTCAGAGACGGCCGTCAGCAACAGTGGCAGCATTGTCTCCAGGCCAGGGTAGCCAGGGGGCGGCTCCTGCCCCTGCTTCTCCTCCAGCGTGTGGGGTGCTGCAGCATGGGGCTGGTCACCAGAGGCTGTCCCCACCACTTTCCCCACCCCATGGCCACCATTCCCTGGGACTTACCGTGGTCAGTGGCAAAGCAGTCGATGATGTCCATGTTCTCCCAGAGCGCCTCCACGTCCTGGCGGGTGCCCAGCGCTGGCCGCACGGCTGCACGGCCCTTCCCGAGGCGCCCCAGGTCATCCTGGCTCAGGAAAAGGTGGTGCGGGGCCACCTCGCACGTCACCGGGATCCCCCTCTGCTTGGCCGCCTTGATGAGGATGATCTGGGGCAGCTGTGGTTAGTGGGGATCCCACAGGGCCCCACGCTCGATCCCTGGAACCCAGAGTTCGCCCTGCTCACCTCCTCCCTGCGGGCCACGTGACAGATGTGGACAGGACGCTGGTACAGCTGGGCCACCATCAGCACGGCAGCCACCGTCTGCCGCTCCGCGTGCGCCACGATGGGCAGGTGCCGCGGCCACTGCTCCAGGTGCTAGTGCGAACGGGGCTGGTGGGCACTGGTGCCAGGAACGGATCTGCCCTGTGCCAGCCCCTGCCCTCCTGCTCACCTCCATCCACAGGGACACGTCGTCCATCCGCAGGCTGGAGAAGGTGTCGTTCAGGTACATCTTGAGCCCAGCGGCTGCCCCAGCCAGGGGGCCCAGAGTGCCAGCATTCTCCGAGGAAGCCCCCAGGAAGAGAGCAAAGTCGCAGCGGGCCCCAGCCTCAGCCAGCTGCAGGACAAGAGGCAGTGGGTGCTGTGGTGGGAGCAGTCCCGCCACCGGCAGCAAGCCCACCACAGACAGTGAGCCACCATGGCTGGCACGGCAGCGCCCAGGGAGGGGATGTGAGCGTCAGGCTGGCAGCAGCCCCTCACCTTCTGTGCCAAGGCGAAAGAGGTGGCATCAGTGACAGCAGGGCTGGTGTTGGGCATGGCACACACCATAGTGACACCCCCAGCCAGGGCAGCTGCCGTGCCTGATGCAAAGTCCTCCTTGTGGGTGCCACCCGGCTCACGGAGGTGGACGTGGACATCGATCAGGCCTGGGGAGTGCCAGCGTCAGCACTGGCAGCTGCTGGCCACAGGGGAGATGAGGGACGAGGGCCATCCTGCCAGTGCAGCATGGAAACATCTCTCCCCATAGTGCCTGCAGATGTGCCCAGCCGGGCGCCCAGTGCTGTCCCGGTTCCGTGCTGCCCCCCTGGGGCCACTCAACACCCACCTGGCAGACGGATGAGTTTCTGGGATGTCATGCAGTCCACATGCATCTTCAGTGGGGGGGCTGCCCCAATCTGGCCCAGTGCCTGCAGAAACAGAAACAGCAGCCATGAGGCAGGACCCTAGGTCAGGAGTGGGGCCAGGGTGATGATGCCTGTCCGAGCTGCACCCCAAAAACGACCCCTGCACAGTGACACCCACACACAGTGCCTGCCCCACAGCACCCACAACGGGACTTCCACAACCCTGCTTTGCTCCCTTTCCTTGCACCCATGGTCCCCACATGCCCCAGCCCACCTCTACGAAGAGCTTTGTGCACTTGATGTCGATGATGAGGGGCACGGAGTAGTCGACAGCCAGGCGCCGGGTGCGGTACCCCTTGGTGACAAAGGAGGAGAGCCGGCGGCCCCCCGAGTTGCGCATAGAGAGGTTAATGACCATCTCAAAGTGGTTCTCAGCCAGGTAATCCAGGATGCTGCGCTGGGTCTCCCGGGCACCAGCCTCGCTGCCATCTGCATCCTCGAAGTGCCAGTCCACAGCCTTCACCTGCAGGCAGTGACCCTGTCAGGGCCCTGCAATGCCCCGAGGTGCCCCGGCCCTGCAGGTCCCCAGCCCTGACCTTGATGCCGTGCTCGGTGTAGAAGTCGGCGGTGCCGAGGCTGGCATATAGGTTGTAGCCGAGGCTCTCCAGCGTCCGCACTGTGGGCAGCAGCTCACTCTTGTTCTGAAACGAGCCAGGGGTCAGTCAGAGGGCAGAGACGGAAGCCCAGCCTCCCAGCACTTTTACCCCACATACCTTGTAGCTGCCAATGGTCAGCAGAATGTTCTTCTTGGGGATTTTGAAGCCAGTGCTGAGCATGGCCTTCAGGTACGCCTCGCAGCGGTTCTCCCCAAAGCAGGCAACCTCGCCCGTGCTGGTCATCTCCACACCCAGCACCACATCAGCACCCACCAGGCGTGAGAAGGAGAACTGGGGCACCTGGGGGCAAGGAGACACTCAGGGGCTGCCTGGCCTTGCACCCCAGCCTCGCCCCATGGCCCCCACTCACCTTAACACCAACGATGCCTGTGCCCGTCATCAGCCCCACAGGCTCCACATCCTCACCCATGATCACCTGGCTGGCCAGAGCCACCAAGTCCACGCCAAGGGTCTTGGAGACAAAGGGGAAGGAGCGGGAGACACGGACATTGCACTCTATCACCTTCAGCTGGTCATCCTAGGAGAGAGGGGACAGAATGAGGCAGGGCTGGAGATGTGGGGTGTTCTCCCACTGGCCCTGTGTAGTCCCCAGTCCCAGGTACCTTGGCAATGAGCTGCAGGTTGAAGGGCCCCGTGACCTGCAGCTCCAGCCCAATGGCGTGGACAATGGCCTTGATGCGCTCCAGCGTCTTGGGGGTGATGTCCTGCGGGGGGGTCACCAGTGTGGCATCACCTGAGTGCACCCCAGCATTCTCCACGTGCTCCGAGATGGCGATGGCCACCACCACACCGTCACAGGCCACCGCATCCACGTCAATCTCCTAGGAGCAGGAACATGGTCACATCCTGTCCCTGGGGTGGGAGGTGGGGCTTTCAGGGGGCATCCCGGGGCTGGAGCAGCCTCCTGGATGGACCTTGGCCTCCTGGATGAACTTGGAAATGACAACAGGCTGCTCCTTGGACACAGCCACGGCGTTGCTCAGGAACTTCTCCAAATCGCTGTCTGAGTACGCCACGTTCATGGCAGCACCGCTCAGCACGTAGGAAGGGCGCACGACACAGGGGTACCCCACCTTGCAGCAGAAGTGCTTGGCTGACTGTGGGAGAGATGGAACCTCAGCGTACGCACGGAGAGCCACCCCGAGGTGGCCCTCTCCTGTTCACTGGGCCCCACCTCCATGTTGGAGAGCTCCTTCCAGAGGGGCTGGCTGATGCCGATGGAGTCGAGCAGGCGGGAGAACTTGAAGCGGTTCTCGGCTGAGTCTATGGCCTCCGGGGAGGTGCCCAGGATGCGGCACTGCTGGCGGTGCAGGGCCATGGCGATGTTATTCGGCAGCTGCCCGCCCATGGACAGGATCACACCCTCAGGGTTCTCCAGCTCGTAGATGTCCATCACCACCTGCAGCACCGTGAAGGGCAGGGGGCTGGCTGGGACAGAGCCATGGCAGCCCTCACCCAGCCCCACAGCTGTTGGGGCCGCAGCCCCCTCACCTCAAAGGAAATCTCGTCGAAGTAGAGGCGATCGCACATGTCGTAATCGGTGCTCACTGTCTCAGGGTTGTAGTTCACCATGATTGTCTTGAAGCCCATCTATTGGGGGGTGGGACAAGGTGAGCCCAGAGCCCCCAACCCCTACCCAGCTTTGTCCTCTGAACAGGGACTCCCACTCCTCGCTTCACAGGGTGTTGGGGCCCGTCTGACCTTGCGGAGCTCCTGGATGCAGCCGACAGCGCACCAGTCGAACTCGACACTGCTGCCGATGCGGTAGACGCCGGAGCCGATGACCATGACATGGGGCTCACGGAAGGCCAGGTCGTGCTCAGAGCCATTGTAGGTCAGGTACAGGTAGTTGGTTTGGGCCGGCCACTCTGCTGCCACCGTGTCGATCTGCTTCACCACTGGCAGAATCTTCAGGTCGCGCCGCATCTTCCGCACGGCCAGCTCGGTGCTGCACAGAGCTGGGTGAGCGCCAGGATAGAGGCAGGGAGCAGAACAGGGCTGCCCCCTCCCCATCTCACCTGAGCACGGCCAGGGCCACCTGCTTATCGGAGAAGCCGAGCTGCTTGGCGCGCTTGAGCACGGCAGGCGGCATGGTGCCCTGCTCACCACGGTACGACTCCAGCAGCACCGCGTGGTCCGTGATGTTCTTCATCTTGTGCAGGAACCAGCGGTCAATCTTGGTCAGCTCATAGAGCCGCTCGATGGAGTACCCAGCCCGCAGCGCTGCCGCCAGCACGAAGATTCGCTTGTCCGTTGGTGTCTCCAGCTCCTGCCAGGCCAGGGGTTGAGTGCGGCCGAGGGAGGCAGGTGGCCACCTCTCCCCCCAGAACAGCACAGTCAGCACAGACACCCAGACCCCAGGGCTCACCATGTCCGAGGCCGGCTTCACTGTGTGATCGAAGCCCACACAGTTCTCGTCCACCATCCTCAGAGCCTTCTGGAACGCCTCCTCAAAGTTCCTCCCAATGGCCATGACCTCCCCTGCAGAAGGTGGGGTGAGCAGGCAGATCCTATGCCTGCCACGTGCCCACCAGTGCTGCCCCCTGCACTCACCCACGCTCTTCATGGAGCTGCCAATCTTGGTGCTGACGCGCACGAACTTGCTGAGGTCCCAGCGTGGGATCTTCACCACGCAGTAGTCCAGGCTGGGCTCGAAGCTGGCCGTGGTGGAGTTGGTGACAGAGTTCCTGAGGAGGTGACAGGTGTCAGCAGCTGGGGCCATCCCACCAGGGCAGAACCTTGTCCCGCACTGTGGTGGTACCTTACCTGAGGAGGGGCAGGGGGATGCCCAGGGCAAGTTTGGCAGCCACATAGGCCAGCGGGTAACCCGTGGCCTTGCTGGCCAGGGCCGAGCTGCGGGAGAGCCGGGCGTTCACCTCAATGATGTAATACTGTGGGCAGTGGGTGGGTAGGGTCAGGGGGTGCCGTGAACAGGCCAAGCCGGTGACATGGCCAGACCCACTGCATCCCAAAGACCCTGCAGCACAGGAGGGCTGGTGCGGCTCAGCCTCGTGGGACAGCACGGGGCAGGACCCAGATCCCCCCAGGGCGGGGCTGGCCAGGGATCAGGAGTGGGAGCTGGAAGTACCTGCTCTGACTCGGGGTTGAGGGCAAACTGGATGTTGCACTCGCCCACGATGCCCAGGTGCTGCACCACCTTGATGGCTGTTCGCCTCAGCATGAAGTACTCGGTGTCATTGAGGGTCTGACTGGGCGCCACCACGATGGACTCGCCCGTGTGGATCCCCAGCGGGTCCAGGTTCTCCATGTTGCACACCTGGCAGCAGGGGGGTCAGTGCAGGCTTGGGGTTCCCCACTGTTCCACGTGCTGTCCGTGGTGGGTTCCTCCCAGTTCCCACCACATCCTCCCCTGCCCAGCCAGGACTGGAATACGTGGGGTGTTCCACCGGGTGGACAGCTGGGGTGAACACCACAGCACAGGGGTGCAGGGCTCTGGTTCACAGGGTGCAGGCCCCAGTGGCACACAGAATCTGTGCCAGCACCATGGGAGGCACTGGGGAGCCCTCCCTGGGGACAAGGTTCAGTGGGAGCCCCCAGCCGTCAGCAGCTGCCCCACATCTCTCCCTCTGCAGCAGCCCAGAGGCCTCTCTCCATCCCATACCGTGACGCAGCTGTTGTAGGCATCTCGCACCACCTCATACTCAATCTCCTTCCAGCCTTTCAGGGACTTGTCCACCAGCACCTGGGAGGTGTGGGTGAAGGCCTGGCTCACCAGAGCCACCAACTCTTCCCGGCTGTTGGCGAAGCCAGAGCCCAGCCCCCCCAGGGCGTAGGCGGAGCGCACCAGCACTGGGTACCCCAACCGCTCAGCTGCTGCCTGCGCCTGCAGGGAGCAACGGGGTCATGGTGGGGACAGGAAGGACAGGACCCTGCCCTGCCCCACAGCCCCCCAGACCACCCCAGACCTGCTCCAGGGAGGCAGCAGCCTCGCTGGGTGCCACGTGCTCCCCGATCTCTTCCATCTTCTCCACGAAGACCTTGCGATCCTCTGTCATCTCAATGGAGGCAACGGGGGTGCCCAGCACCCGCACACGGTAACGCTCCAGAACACCCGCCTTGGTCAGCTCCACGCCACAGTTGAGGGCCGTCTGCCCCCCGAAGGTCAGCAGCACCCCATCGGGCCGCTCATTCCGGATCACCTGGGAGGCACAGGGCGGTGGGACAGAAACCATGGTGGGTCCTGTGTTTTCCAGCTGCCACTTCACCTGTGCTGCACCTCAAGTCCCTTCCAACCCCACCCAGCTGTACATGCACCAGGCTCTCAGCCATCCCCCAGCCCATCCCCCACACTCATCCCCCAACTCTGCCTTCCCCGCATCCCCAAATCGCCCCCTCCCAGCCAGCACCCTGGGGTGCTCACCTGGGTGACATACTCAGGGGTGATGGGCAGGAAGTACACCTTGTCCGCCAGGCCCTTGGAGGTCTGGACTGTGGCGATGTTGGGGTTGATCAGCACCGTCTGGATGTTCTCCTCCTTCAGTGCTTTGATGGCCTTACGGGGAGCAGAGGGGTCACAGCTGGTGGCCCTGGGCCCCTGCCACCCCCTTGCCGTCCCTACCGCCCCCCATGCCCTGGGGTGGGCACTCACCTGTGACCCTGAGTAGTCGAACTCGCCCGCCTGCCCAATGGAAAGGCCACCGGAGCCCAGGATCAGCACCTTGCGGGGCCGGGCTGCATCCAAGTCCCCTGCTGATGCCTTGGTGTAGCTCAGCCACTCCTGCAGGCGCTCCCGCACTGGGGGGATGCGGCACGCTGGGGACAGGGCACCCCCATGCACAGCCCTGTCCTGCAGCCCTTGGCCCATGGTCCCGGCTGTCCCTCACACTCACACCCACCTGTCCGGGCGTTGCCATGCCCGTCCCGCAGGTCCCGTGCCACCTCCACAAAGACATCAAAGAGACCCTCCAGGTCCGTGGGGCCGGCGCAGTGCTCGGGGTGAAACTGGACACTGTAGAGGAGGTCAGGCAGGGCACATCCCTATGACCTGCCATCCCACAGCCCCCAGCCCCAGGCCCCCCGCTGTGGCCCAACGCACACCTGAAGAAGGGCTTGTGCTGGTGGACGAGGCCCTCATTGGAGCCATCGTTGGCGTTGGTGAAGAGCGGGACCCAGGCGGGCGGGAGGCTGCCCGCCTCCACCGCGAAGCCGTGGTTCTGCGCCGTGATGAAGCAGCGCTGCGTGTCCTCGTGCAGGCAGGGCTGGTTGTGCCCACGGTTCCCATACCTGGGTGGCGGGGTGGCTGTCAGTCAGCCCCAGCAGCCAGGACCCCTGCGGTGACCCCAGACCCCCACTCACTTCATCTTGTAGGTACGGGCACCGAGGGCCAGGGCGAGCAGCTGGTGTCCCAGGCAGATCCCAAAAATGGGCTTGGGCTGAGGCATGTCCAGCACCTGGCGAAGGCTGGACACCGTCTCCTGGCAGAGCTGGGGGTCCCCAGGGCCATTGCTGATGAACAGCCCGTCAAAGTCTGTGTTGAGAGAGCAGCAGGGTCAGAGTGGGGCCCCTCAGCCCCTCAACATCACGGTAGAGCCCCCCAAGGTCCCCACAGGCTCACAGCGGGCACTCCTGGCTACCAGCAGAGAAGCACCCTAAGCCTGCAGCCCCCCCAACACCCCAGCAGGGTTGCAACCAAGGTGTTCTGACCCCACAACACCCATTCAAGTGGCAGCAAAGCCCCCCCAGTCCCTCATGCCTGCCCCCCCAGAGCCACACCAATACCACAGTCCAGAGTCTCCCATGCCAATCACAGCAAGGCATCCCGAGCCCATGGCCCTGCTCCTGTGGTGCCACACTGAGGGCCCCGAGCCCCAAAGCCCCCAGGAATGACAACACCAAAGCTCCCCACCCCACGGCATTGAGCAGGACACAGGTGCCTGCTGTCCCCAGCACCACCCACGCAGACAGTCCCTACGCCAGGCCCCATTCTCCCCATCCCCCCTTGGTGGGGGCCCAGATCGTCCCCAACCACTGCCATTTCACCTGCAGGGTCCAGCGGGTGGTCCCAGGGCACCACAGTGACAGTCGCCCCCCGCTTGCACAGGCACCGTATTTGGTTGTTCTTCAGGCCGCAGTCGAGGGCTGTGACACGCAGGGACCCGCCCGGGTTGAACACGCGTGGCGCCTGTGGGAGGGGGAGTGGATCGCCCGGACTCCTGCTGGGGCCAGCCTCCCGCAGGGAGGGGCTCCACAGCCCCCTCTGCTGCCCCCAGCCCCGCTCAGACCC